>UCQR01000192.1:28913-46469 GCA_900474235.1 Cecidostiba semifascia
CTCCTTTATTTTTAGATAAAATCCCTTTGCCCCTTTCTTCGACTGCTGCTCTCCGGGCTCGTTTATTTTTTTATTACCACGAGAGACAAGAGAGAGAGAGAGCGCGTTCTCAGTTTCTCCTTTTCTTTCCTCTTTCTCTCCTATACTATAAGTATATATATACTCGGCCACCGTCTACGCTGGCACTTGCTGCGCGCGCCGGCTTCTTACTTTATTCCCGCCGGAGCGCACGCTCTCTCATTCTCATTCCGGCCGGCGCTCTCACTATATTTGTATTTCCGAGTCGTGTCTGCCAGGCCGAGAGAGAAGTCGAAAAGAGCGAAGGCCTCTGTAGCTGTATAGTTCGCGGGCCTCTATATATATATATACTCCACGACAGCCGTTGTGCACTTTTTAACGTTGCGAACCGCGGCGCAATAAGTGGAGGGAGAGAGAAAAAGAAAAGACGGTCCCGAGAGTCGATTAGCTACTATACCGCGCGAATTTTCAAACACGTTTCTTCGTATTATAGTCTCTCTACTCCTCGTGTATAATATATTATACCTATCGAAAATCCTCGCAAAGCTGTAAGAGCGCGATCTCTCTCTTGGCTTGGCTGATATATCGCGGAAAGACAGGCTGAGAAGAGGATTCCGTGGGCCGTAAAGACAAACGAGACGAGAGACGACGGATGAAGAGGAACGACGACGAGAGATGCAAAATAACCGGAGAGTATAGGAGATGCATAGCAGTAGAGCTACTATACTATACGTGCCACGTGGAATATCATGCAGACGACAGCAGCAGCAGCAGCAGTAGTAGTAGTAGTCGGGAGATGGAGGAGTCCCAATTCCTTTATCCGCTACAGCGATATTTTCTTTACGCGCGCACGTGATGTCACTGCTATACATATATGAAACGTGACGGTCGAAATAGGGGTGTATTATAATATGCTTCGCCTATATTGTTCAAAGTAATCGATCAATAGCAATTTCTCGATGAGTATTATTCGAAGCATTTACAGATTAAATTCGCCAAAGTTATTACATTTTAATCTTGATTTCGTGCCACACACGGGGAGTATAAAAAAAGTATCTTTCTATACGCGCTCACGGGGTTATACATCAGGTTAAAACGCATCTCTCTGACACGGGAATAGGTAAAAGAAAAAAACGCAGCAGCAGCAGCAAAGTGGCGTGTGCCACTCTGACGAGAGCCACATTTTCCAAGGCGGACGATAAAAGCCGCTGTATTTATGCATTGACGGCAATTTAGTAAAAAGCATCCCGCTTGCCGGCACTCGCCCGTTCATTATTTTTGCACGCCGGCAAAGGACTATACGTTATATTCAATTTCGCCGACGTAAACATATAACGCTCGTCGCTCTCTCTCTCTCTGCGCGCATACATTATATCCGCGTATAACTGCGCGCATATACACGCCAAAGAGAAATTTAGGGGCGTAAGGTAAAAAACGATTGTGTATGCGCGCATATACATACGTGCGCCGTGTGTCATATATACAGCTTAATAGCTCGGCTATAAAGCGAGAGCCAACGTCGTTATGTATCCGAAAGCGATTATATGTATAAAATATATACGTTTTTGACGAAACGCGAGAGTGTTATTTAAGCCGTGCAAACGCTGCGGAATGATTTAATTTGGCAAATATAATGCAGCAACGAGTTCGATTGGTTCTCGCTCGAATCGTACAGGTATTTCGAATATACAACGCGATGCGCGTTGGTGTGCGATTTATTCAATTTGTAACCCGGATTTTGCTATGTGTGTGTGTGTGTGTGTTTCTGCCATATAATAATATCAATTTACGTGTGCAGCTCGAGCGCCTCATATACATAGCATCATCAGCGTGTTATTATATGACAGCTATATACAATATGTATTAGGAAAGTGTATCCAGAGATGAGCATAAACAATCAGAAAAATTAACAATACACATCAAGCACGCACAATAATTAATAAGCAATAACAAATGTGTGTGCATGGTTGTATATACATTCGGAACACGTACAAAGTGATGTATGTAATTATTATCGAGAGTATACACGATATTTGATATATTATTATCATTAATACATGGGTGTATCCTCCGGACATTTGTCGAATGATGACCATTTTGAATTAGAACAAATGGAAGCGTTATATATCTGTTGTCTATCGGAAAACAAGGCTGGTCTTCCAATAATACACTGCGCAAATCTATATAGGTGATGGAAATGAAACGCGGCATTGGCGATTGGAGATAAAACAGCCGCGAGCGCTAATATCAACGCGCTGTATGCTGCAGCGGGACGGAGGATGAGCATTATATTATACTCAAGAGTGTATAGTCTTTTCTTTGTGATAATATGCATATAAATAATTAAATATTCTCTACTACCACTGTGTGCATTAAAATAATAAGAAAAAAATTCATTTTATATATAGGTCTGCAGCGACGACCGGCTGCGATAAAAAAAGCGCGTCCGGGCATTATTATCATCAGAGGGAATAACAGGATATAAATCGCGCGCAAAGGACGATTGACGGACGGATGGTGCGCGCGTGTATATATAGTGCGATAATTTTCAACGCGGAGAGCTTTTCGAGCGCGCGTGATTAGTGACACCGCGCGCGACGGCCCGGCAGCCAGCTAATCATCGTCACGGGATCAGTGCCTGAATTACGTGGCTCGTTCTCGCGATATTACGCGTCCATCTGTCTGTCTGGCTGTCTAAAGCTGGTGATATTAAACGCACGTCTGCTATCGTCAGCCGATGATGCTCTTTGACGTCTGGATTTTGGACACTATTATGTAAACACGTTTACTAAAGCGGTCGTCATATAGGATTATCTATTATATAGCTATATTGTTTACATGGAAAAGTATGAAAAATAATACTGTTCAATTCGAGACTCCGCTAACGAAGTAAAAAAAAAAGTCTCATTGATTTACGGGGAAGCGCGTCAAGCACCGATAGAAACTGGACACACTAAAACAAAACTGCGAATCCGATCATCGTGCGCGAGTTGCACAAACACAAAAAATGTACAAAAGACACGCTCGCGCACAACACTTCACTCTTTCCTGCGCTGGGCTTTCATTTTTTTCTCTCTCTCTCTATCTCTCTCCGGATTAGAGTCATTTTTGTTTGGCTTTTTTCGAGATTGACTAGCTTTTTTTTTTCGTCGTCCGAGTGCGCCCTTGTTTCGCTTACGTATGGGGTATAGAGTGTAGGACGGTATAGTGCACTTCGTTGCCCTGCAGCATCAGCGCGACTGGATATTGGTAATCTCGATTTTCGACTACGAGCTTTTTTACCCGAACGACGCCAGTGTCTTGTTTTTTTTTTCATCGATTTCGAGTTTACATGGTCGAGTGCTTTGCGATGTAATAGTATGTTTATTGATATGCTGTTTGCGGGATGACGGAAATACAACGGCGATTATTGTGAATTTATACTCGAAATGCATTATAGCTCCTATTATCTTCTAATGCATATGGGCCATTTGTTATTAATCCAATTTTTCGCAGTTATATTGAAGCGAACATCCGCCGCGGGTTGTATTCATATCAGTATTAGCACTAGGTTATAACGTGATTTATTGACAGTGTATTAATTATTAATTATCGACTGTTATTCACCAGGAGAGAGACTAAATTTATAGCCGGATGTCACAGTTGACCTGCATTTACATTTATACTCACTAAATCAACTCTTTAGAGCATATACCTAAGTGATTAATATATTCGATTATAAAGTGTTCCACTAACTTATAAAAAAAAATCAGATATGTTACATTTCTAGGGTAACTTTTTTTTTCTATATACATATAGGATTATAACAATTTTGCCTTTTTTTTAGCAAAAAAAAGTCAGAAATCCCTGAATCCAGTGCTAATTTCCATCGGCAAGAATCGATTATCACACACAAGCACACGGACACTTGCAAAACTCTTATCCTCGGCGTAGGGAATGGTAAATTAAATGTGGCGCATTCACGCTCGATTGGGTTATTGAACGCGGCTCGGCGTCCGGCATGATGTATGCTTTTCTCGCGCGCAAGCTCTGCACCGAGTTATAATCCCATAAATTTTTCCCGAGAAGGCCATACATTAGGCTACGGAAACCCAATCCTGCTGTCGAACGCCGAGAGAGTATTTTTCTTCCCGGACACGCTGCGCTTGATATTCTTTTCTATTCTCCGGCACACGCGCGGACACGTTCAATTCTATTCTCACTGTTTTGTCGATTTTTCTCGTCTCTCTCGCGAGGCTAATTCACATAATCCATCATGCTTCTTCTTGAATAAATAATCGAGCACGTGTGTATGTAGTATTTGCGCATATTATATTCATTCATCGATATATAAACCGGAATTAGTCGTGATATTTTACACGCGCCGCGCGCGCGGGGAAAGGGGGAGTATACGGTATTATCGTATACACATATATATTATACGCCTGGCGCGCGATAAGGCGATTTTCTCGCTGTTGGAGCGCGCGCGCGCAACTTGTATTATTTATTTCAGCTGCAGTAGCGACGATACGGGGCCGCCATCCCATAATCCAAACAATTCCGCGTATGCGCGAGCGAATTTCTCCGTGTGCGCGCATATCTCGATGTGAGTCTGTGTGTGTGTGTGTGTATGTGTATGTGTGCACCGATGCGTATAGCGTATATACGGGTATATACGGCCCTATACGGACGATAAAACCCCGTAAAATCCAACTGCCGCTCGTCGGAGAAGAGCCTTGGGAAGGAAGCCAGCCACACAGGAGAGGGAAGAAAACAGAGGAGAGAGAGAGAGAGAGAGAGAGAGAGAGATTGAGCGAAGGAAGGCGGCAATGAATACGAAATTTGCTTTTCAAGAAATGAAGAGCGCGCGCACGGGAGAGACGTACCATAAAGAGGTGTCTGCATGGAGCGAAGCGATTCTATGTGTGCACGGACATAGCGGAGAGAGAGCGAGAGGTGTGAAATATATCGAAGGCGGGATGAAAGGAAAACAAGGAGTAGCCGCAGCAGGGAGATGAAATATTCTGTTTCCCTTCGTAAATTCATATTGAATTTCATGCCGCTACCGTCGCGCTATTTATGGTGGATTCGTGTACGCTTCTCTCCTTCTCTCTCTCTCTCTCTCTCTCTCTCTCTCTCTCTCTCTCTCTCTCTCTCGAGCAGGGCCCTCTCGGTACGCTATATATCTTTTCATTCGGCCTTTATTTACACCGGCCACCTGCGCGCACGCTCGCATATAGTACCAAGTATATATGTATAAAGGGCTACTGTGTGTGTTTAAAGGACTATACGCGCAAGCAGGGATGACGAGTTTTTTTTCTCTATACTACTCGCTTTTTAAGTGTTCCTCGTAAAGAGCCGATCGAATTTTGGTTCTCTTTATATGGCCGCCGCGCGTAAAACGCGAATTTTTACGACGGAGTTGGCTATTATTTTTCCCGGAACTTCGGGAACATTGTTTCCTCTTGAGCGAGCACTAAATGCGAGATTCATTGATTTGGAAACTTTGCCGAAAGTGCGCTCAGCTACTGATGCGACGAATATTAAATTTGTTATACTATTGGTAATGTGTATAATATACTGCGGCTGCAGAGTGTTCTACAAATTGATTAAAAATTAACGTACATTTCGAAAATTACATTATTAATTGTCTCGGTTGGCTGGTGTGACAAAGTAATAGTTAATTAACGAGAGCGTTTGATTATATATCTCAAACATTCAATTTTAGCATAGATTTTTTAAAAACGAAAATTTTAAAATCGAAAAAAAGATATTACATTATTCGTGCTTCCATGAAAAATTTCTCAAAAATAAAACAAAGACGATGTGCAGCGCAGTACCGAATTAAAAATTCAGCTCTTTCAGAGAAACAGGAAAATCGCGCGAGTGCACTGCAGCGAAAGCAACACGACATTTCCGAGACAGAGGAATATAAGAAGAAGAAAAACGAAATAATAAGCACGAGTAGTGGAATCAAAACGGTGCATCATCATCCTCCTCTATACACGCAAAACTTCCAGCTCCATAAGCTGGCTACTGTCCAAAGGCGAGCGCGTTATTATCATCGGGGTGCTGTTTGTTTCCCGACAGACGAAAAAGAAGAAGAAGAAGAAGAAGAAGCGGCGGAAGAAGCCAGCAGCAGCAGCAGCTTCGTATACAATAAAAGCACAAGAAGGAGAGAGCGCAGCAGGGAAAAAGCTCTATTATCTTAACTGCGCGCGCGCTAAAAGAAGCACATCAGGTTGATATTAAATACTATTTACATATACCGACGCGCTGCCGCCCGAGTTATTCGTTATCTCGGGCCTTAAACTTGCCGAACTAATTATCATTAATTAGAAAAGTTGTGTCTACTGCTGTTGCCGCTGCTCGCGTTTCGCTGCCTCCGCTGCAACTTCGTGTTGCGGCTGTACGTATGTGAGTATACCGCGAGTAATAGGAAGTTCTCATGCGGCTGATAAATCACACAACCGCCGCCACCGCCGTCGTTGTATAGCTAAGCAATCACGGCTGCTACTGCGAGTTTGCTGCCGCTACCTATATAAGCTGTATATAGCAGCTGAATTTTATTATTAATCTTCTCTTTCTTCTCTCGGAGTAGTAGCAGCAGGAGCAGCAGCTAATACTCGTCTCGTAAAATCGCACGAGTTATGTCAGCCGAGAGAGCGGCTCCAGCGCATATTATACTGTAAATACCGCGACGATGCAGCTGCCCATTGTACACCAGATACTCGTACTTGCGCATATTTTTTACTTTTTTTTTGGACGAGCTGGAAGGAAGAAGAGAAGCAGACAACGAGGGTGGCGTAAGCTACAGACTAGCTCCCTATGGGAAAATTTTCAATTATGCAAATGAACCTTGTCGACCGAAGCGTTTTTTCGCGCGCAAAAAAAATTGCACGGGAGAGAGGATCTGGCGCTGGATTTCGCCGCGAAAAAAATTGCGACGACGCCTGTTGCACCGCGAGCGTTATAATACGCGTGTAATGCGGTGAATTATATCAAGGTATAAGCTCGAGCGCGAAAAAAAGTGGCGAGAAATTTCACGCCAACGCGGGAACCCCCTCCTCACCCCTTGATATAAAATATATGTAATTCTGGACGATATAATTGAAATTCGCCCAGCAAGCGAGTGATTTTCAGTTTTACAACGTCGCTAAAACGAAACGACCACTCTTTTTCCCTTACAAGCCCTTTATTACATATACATGTAAGCCGTATTATATAGTACGAAGTATATATATATCGAGAGAGATCGGGCGAGAGTCGCGCGGTATGGCCCCTATAGAATGTAAAGAGCCGAGCTAGTGTCGGTGTAAAATAAAGCTGATCGGTGCTTTTTCGCATGGCATGTGTATGTGTGTGGGTGTGTGTCATTCGGGCTTTGACTGCCGGAAAATGAAATCGCGTCGCCTCTTCGAGTGCGCGCGCCTATATATACAGTTAACTGCACAGGGAATAAAGAGGAAACGTCGCGTGATTTTTCCGATAGCAGCTGAGGCGTGTGCATTGAAATAGTAGTGTATAGGGAGAATATGGATGTGCGTTAAAATTTCTCCTTCTCTTCTTTTCATGCGAATCCGAGACACAAGCGCGCGTATTACACACGTTTCAAGTTCTTTTCCTCGTATTAAAGTTTATTCGGATGATAAATCTCGGCAGGAGAAGCAATTTGACGAGCAATCGATTTTCGAATGTCTGGTCAAACTGATGTAGTTCGACAAAGGAATCTCGACGAAAATACTGTCAAAGCTCTCTCGAGTGAAATTGAAAAACTCGCCGGCTATGCGGCTATGCCACAGGACGTTTGTCCTATCGACGATCGAATCTCTCTCGCTGCAAGGCTACTTCTTCATCGCGATCGACGCGCGTATACGTTCATTCTTTTTTCCGGGCTGTCGCGCGACGAAAAGAGGAGGTGCCTTATATATTTTCCCAGAGCGTCGAGATTTATTTCCGCGCTCTGTTATATATAAGCGCGCGTTGGTAGTTCGAAAACCGCCCGCCTTATTCCAATTTCTAACTGGAAACGTCTTGTAGAACGTCGCGGTGTAATGATCTTTTTTAGCTCTTGCAACAACGTATATTTTTTCTTTCAATGTTCATGCTTTTATCTTTGGATTCAATATGTTGTTGTATTATAATGAAAATATTGACGCACTACTCGCTCGACACGGTACATTATTATTTAAGAATGCTGCTGCTGCCGTAATTGTACTGTAAAATACAATTACAGTATGCCTTTGGCATATTCCAATTTAGACCACAAATTATACGTAGAATGAATTTGCGTGGCTGACATATTACGTAGAATGTGTACAAGCTATATACGCGTAAATTTGATGATGAAAATTTAAATATAACACAAAAGCCTTCAATTAAGTGTCTGGAAACCTCAATTTTCGTTAATTGTTTTGCGCTACATTCTCTTTGGTGCGTCAATCAATTTATGGCGCGGGCATGCATGTTGATTGAATAAAATTAAAAATTGACTTGTGGCGTCGATTTTTGAATTTGCTGATGCTTGTAAAAGAGTACAAATTAAGGATTACTTAAACAAATGCATATTTTAAAGCTATTTGGAAAATCAACTTTAAATGTTGTAATATATCGCTTTGATTAGAATGAATTAGCTAGCGGTAGAGCAATATTATATTTTATAGTCTGTTTTATCAATTCAACTAAGGGAACGTTGATCACTCTATAGGAAGTGAATACTCGCTATATGGACTAATGGACCGGGTCTCTCTCACGGTGGAAAGGGTTAACAGATCGCGTGTGAAATAGGCCCTCTCTGTGATCTCTCACCGGCCAAGGAAACAATGCGCTGCGGTCCGACAGTTTCTTTTTTTCAACGCGACCTCCGCGCACAGCTAAAAGCCCTCTTATCGCTGCTGATGCGTCTCTTCAGCATCAATTTGCACTACGTCTGTGAAGGGAATTTTCGTTTCTTTTTTCATTCAGGCCAACAGATGAGCAGTCATTAATTGCTGGATTCAATATTGTCCGCACGTCCGATTGATTAAATTACGGTCGCCGTGGCTGATGACATAATTACCTTTGAAATTAAACATTCTCGGCTCGCAGCGCACGAGTAATTATCTGGTAATTAATCATTAATGATTTATGCCCTAGCGCGCGCACCCACGCCAATTTTGAATTGGAATATATATGCCAGCGTTATTATGCATGTATCCCAATTCAAAATAACATTCGCGCATATTGTATGTATGTATAGCTGTCATGAAATATTTCCAGCATTTAATTTTTGCATGCGCGCGGTAAATTCGAGATTTTCGCAGTATATAGCTAATTGCTTTTCGACCTTTTTGACGCGAAATTCGCAAGGAACTTTTGGTATATAGGTATAACATAATAATGTATATACATTTTCGAAAGAAAAAACTCGCTGCAGAGGAAAGTACATGAAAAGGGAGTAGACCCGGTGCATAAATGACATCAAAACAGCTTCTGGCTCTCTGGAGCTCGAAAAACTATCGGACTGGAACATTACACAGTCCAAACGCGTTTCATAAATGCCGTATATACCAGCAGCAGCAGCAGTAGCAGCAATTTCGAGATCTTCGTCAAAGAGGCCAGCGTTTCTCATTTCGCCCGAACTCGTGTGTGTGAGTGTGTGCAGTATATATAGCAAGAGCCCGGCTCCACTCGATATTTGCTCCCGGGGCTGGACACCAGCAGCAGCAGCAGGAGCAGCAGCAGCCATGTGTATACGTATGCAAAGGACGTGGCCGCGAAATCGCCTTCGGAGCCCCGGGCCCGACTAGACAACTTACTCGGGGATTACGTCGCGTGTGCCGCCACCGCCGACGTAGCCGACGCTTGCTCCGGACGTGCAAACGCCGCTGGACTCCTTTAATTTTGAACGTTATTACGGCCCGGCTACCGCGCCCGGCTTTTCTGATGAATTCCGAGCACTGCCGCCGCCGCCGCTGTGTTTGCTCCGGCTGCTCTAATTAATGCTCGGCTTTTGCGTTCTGCAGATAGGATTTTTGGCTGATTTTTTAGTTGTCTCTCGAATTTATTCACGTTTTTTTTTTAATATAGTCTTTGACAGTTGCAGATCTTGTGTCGTACAAAAAGTTTAGAAACCAATCGAATTTTGTACAACTTGTTGCAATTTATACTCTAGGGCATATAACACTAATACAACTGAAAATTTTCTCCCAGTAAAAATCATCGTAGCGTTCAGCGAATGCATCGATAACACGAGTTGCCCGAGGAATATATGAAAATTCAGGACACACACTATAAACCGTAATATTGTATAATCCAAAGTGAGTTTGCGAGTATAATAATGCGTTCTACGCATATCTTATACTTTTCACAACAAAATGCACGAGATTTCTTGCCATCAACTTTGGATTATTCTGCACAGCTGAGTCTCAAAAAAGCCCGGGCATTTAATTGCACAAGGACGTAAACACATAGACACACACACACACATAAACGTGCAATGTCGATACACACATTTAGCCCCACAGAGATAGGGTTGACGGCCGAAATACGAGGGTAGGTATAGAAACAGCGATATTACGTCGCCGGTCATCCTCCTACTCGTCGTCGTCGTCGTCGTCGCGATACAGAGTCGTCGCTTCCGCCGGAAGTAATTGCGGAAACGACCCCCGAGGCAGACGGCACAGGGATTCCGAATTTGCCGGCCGCACTTCTATGCGCTGATATCGCCTGATGTTCTTCTCCCTCCGGAGGTCTTTGTCACCAGCTAATATACGCCGAATGTATAAACGCAGTGCGGTGTATGTGTGTTTGAGCAGAGCTGAAGGAAGACGGAGTCATAATCCTCGTAAAAATAAGTGGTAACTGCGCTTGGCGAGGGGATATCGTGCCCTCGAGTAGCTTATATAGATAAAGTTGTAGGCGGAAGTGGGCTACCTACTTCTTCTGCGAGGCAGATTGGGCCGCTTTTGTGTGATATGCCGAGGACTATATGCACTCTTTGTTTGCGCTTTTCAAATGTGCTCTGCAGTATACTGGCACTGATAAAGGAAATAATAACGAGTGTACTCAATATTTTTCGTGCCATATTGAAGAATAAATTGGTGAATGTATCGGTTAATTGCGAGAGATTCGGGTTATTGCACACACGAGCTTCGACGGCGATTAGTATAGAAATTGAAGGATCGGGCGAATTCTCGTATATATGTGTAATGGGGGCGCGTGTAAAAGCGCGGAAGAAAGTGCAATCAACGTAACGATCTTGGCTGCGTGCATTTTGTTTTGAAACATATATACGGTTACGCTCGCCGACCTCGATTATTATTATACCTTTTCGAAAAGGTCAATGAAATTTACGGAATTTCATTTGCAGCTCGAAGCACGCAATCGATTGTTTTTTTTTTTCGTGCAAATATTGTTTTTCCGAAGCGACCATATATCCATTGTTTTTTTTTTCGCAAAAAACACACACGATATAAATATATCAAAGCTCCTTTTCACGGTCGAGCAATCAAGAAGGGCGTGTGTATACATCGCAATATGTTTCTCTTGGCTCCAAAAGCAAGAGATCACTCACAAAGGAGAGACGAAGCTCGTTTTTCCCGCGAGGAATTTCAAGAAGCAAAGAGGCGGAGGCCGCAAAGGCAAAAGCCACTATATTGCCGCGGTCGATCGATCTATTTCTCCGCTAATAGCCAGTATACGAGTGGGCGGAGAGCAAAAAAATCTTTCCACGATATATCGCTCTGGAATTTCCAATAAAGTTCGCACAGGACACGCGCATTATTATACCACGCAGCCAAAAAGTATACGTTTCTCATTCGTGATATGGGAGAAACTGGTATTGAATATAACATATATACATCTCGTATATAATAGTTGTCGCAGTAGCAGGGAAAAGAAGAGGCGGCATATGCGAGCGTTTGCAAATTTCGCATGAGAGCGGCCTCCTCGTCGGGAAAAAACTCGCGCGGCAGAGCTGCGCACTCTTGGCGTGTCTTTTTACTCGCCGAGAGTCTCGTTATCCGCGCGCGCCTCGTCGTCGTCGGCTCTTTTGCCCTCTCGTGAAGAATGTGTGCTTGCCGAGCGTAAATCATTATCGCTGACCTACGGAGGTGGCCCAAGACGACGGTCTGCCTCGACGACAGACACGGCTGCTGCTGCTTCTTTTAGCTTTTTTTTTCCTCGTTGCGCGCGTCTCTTTGTAAACTGCACTTGACGCGATTGTCATCGCTCTCCCTTTTAGCATTGATGCGCTATATACTGTGGAAAAGCGACGACGAGGCTGTCTTCTTCAAACTACTCTCTGCTCCATATCAAAGTGTGATGTCCGATATATGTGTCCGCTCCCTTTTATCTTTGCGGCGAAAATATAGAGTATAACTCTTGATTGGCCGCACATGTCGCGGGAAAGGAACAACTCTTTCCGGCCGATCGTTACTACACGCGACTCTTAGCAAACTTTGAGAGTCGCTCGATCGATCCTCCAGAACTCGAGGCAAGAAACGAACTAACCAAGAGAGCCAAGAGAGAGAGAGAGGGGTATTTCTCGTCGGGCGAAAAACGGAAACTCGTCGTGCGGCGGCGAGTGTATCCGACCACTTTATTCCATTAGCGCCGAAGCCGCAAAGCCGTCCGAGTGGAAAGCTCGTTGCCCGGCCCTTTGCGGCCAATTTTCTTACTTATATGCCTCGTGGCTTGCAGCACAGCTATGTAATAATATAAGCTCCGAATAATGTATTATATAATATCGTCCGATACGTGTATACCTATACACGCTCGTCACAATTGTTGTGAGAAGGAAATCGAGCTTGGTTTTTTTTCTTCTCTTCCATTGTTTTGGGCAACTTGATAGCTGGAAAATTGGATCGCGACGATAGTAGGATTGCACGCGCGTGCAACGCGAAAAACTGATAAAAGCAAAGGGGGTTTTCAAAGCGCTTTCTCTCTCTCTCTACGAGTACAAACTAGATCTCTCTCGCGTCGAGGCTTTATTTTTTTTCGACTATGCGTAACTTTGCCTCCGGCTCGTTAAAACGCCGAGTCGAAGTATAGAGAGAGGAAGAGAGCAAACAATCGTTTCGAGGTGGAATAACAAATGAAATCGACTCGGTTTATATCCGCGCGACGGCGGTGAGAACACTGCATTTTGAATATAATATAAACAAAAGAAAAACGAATCGAAATCACAGCTCTCATCGATGCATAACATTCCTCTCAAAATCAACATTCGCATCGAAAAGCAAACTAGTGTATACATACACATACACACAGCTCTCGATCGAAGCTCGCGTCGAAATAAAAACGTCAGAATAAAAGGCAGCGAGAGCACGCGCTGACTTGTGTCTCTAATACCTCTTTCTCTCTCTCCATCCAACGACGACGACGACAAGCCAAAAGCGAGTATAGTGCAACCAAAAGAGCTCGCACGTACATACGAATAAAACACACACACACATATATAAGCTAGGCCAGCGCGCGGGCCGACTATAAATCACGCGCACCCACTCTCTCTCTCTGGCGAAGGGGTTACGTTACACATTCCCCGTGAGTAATACATCATTGTACCGTAATACAGCGTGTAAGTGCATGTTAAACGCCCTCCACGCCGGTGCACAGTTCGCTTTGTGTGTGCCCTCCTCCTCCCCTCTCTCTTTCTTCCGGCTTCGATTTCAGCGAGATATGCATGCGCTGAAATGCTCTCTCTCTCTCTCTCTCTCGCGCGCGATCGAAAATCGTCCTAGTCGTCGCGCGGACGACGGAGAGAGAGAAAGTGTCTCTATATGTGTGTTTCTATAATAGAATCTAGCAGTGTATACGGTCGTAAATAATAGCTCTGATACGGATTCGGCTCGATTGAGCGGAGAGAGAGTCTTGCAGGGATTCTTTCGCTGTAGTAGGTACACACAATATGTGAGGGAGAGAGTATAATGTATTTGCACGGACATTGCGCAGACTTACGTGAGATGTCGGGAAACCTGCGCTATTGTTGTGTAATTGTAAACTCACCTGAAACAGAAAAGATAAATTGTGTCATATATGCAATGAAGTGAATAATTTTGTTTCGACGAATGAATGATTTTTGTAGATTTTTCCCAATATTTTCGCGGAAAATTGGACGATCTAACGAGTTTTTCGTATGAACATTATATGCATTTTCCGATGACGCGTGATTGCGCGTTGAATGAATAAACTCAATACGCGAATGGAAATTTGCTTCGACGAACTCATTTCCACGAATAAATGTTTGCCTCCCATTCCGCAATTCATTGCGAAAAAAAAAACACCAGACAAAAATTGTCGTTGCATGCGCTGCACGTTCGCCTTTCAACTAGCTTTGCTTCTGTAATACTGTTTTTTAAGGGAGGAAAATCGCTCAGATATGTTATATCGGCGCAGCGAGTCGACTAATGCGAGAAAGAAAAAAAAAGAACGTATCACTACCATATCACTCTCTCTCCGTATATACAGCACGTAGCCCAACGCGAGTAATTAGAACATGGCACAGCTCACAAAGTGTCAATTTTTGCTCAAGACCAGCAGAAAGAGAGAGAGATAAAGAGCTAAGCGCATGTTCCATTCCATTTTTTTCCTGAAGGCAGCACGAACGAGCCAGGAGGTTTCATTCGGTCGTCGAGCACAGTGAAATCCTTTGACTGGCTAGGCTCGTTTTTCCGAGTGCAATATTCTCGCAGCAGCAGCAGCGCGTCCTGGCAGCCGTAGTAGGCAGTAGTCGGGGCGGCTGGCTTCGCTCCAAACGGCCGCGTACACTCTGTCTGCAGGGGGATGAGGAGCGACCGCGATATTGCGCTCGTGGCGTTTGGCCCCTTCTGCCCTTCCATAATCTACCCCCCCCCCCTCCTACTCTAGCTCCCACACGAAGAATATATATCCTCTGCCAGCAGCCTGTGTATACGCGCGAGCATATATATACGTGCAAGTACACCACGCGACTGCTATATCTCGCGCGCGCCACGGTATATACACGTGTGCGCTGCTGCTGCTGCAGACCGCCTCGTTTGTAGCCGTGCACCGCTGCGGTGGAGCGGCGACGTTGCTAGACTCGTTCACGTGGAATGACGTTAATGAGACTGAGCAGCTCTTTCTCTGCTGTGTATATAATTGGCGGTGGATCGTATTTTTTCAAGTTATATATAAGGCGTCTTCCGAAAAAAAATCAGTATAGAAGTTGATCATTTCATGCAGTGCATTTTCGGAAAGAAGAGACCTTTGACCTGCATACGCAGTGCACGAATACAGCATGCAACCACAATGCTAGAATAGACAAGAGCCGAAGCCCAGCGTGTGCGGCGTTTGGAATGTTCAAGGCAGTCGGCACACCAATTACCAGACTCGTGTCCAGGTCCAGGTAGACAGAGAGAATGTCGATCGATCCCCCGGGGAAATGTGCGCGCGCGGAAAGAGCCGAGAGAGCTGCGAGCCAGGAATTCCCGCGACTGGATCTCCGTATGCAGCGCGCCTTCCTTTGAGAGCGACCGCTAATCTCTCAGGTGCGTGTCTCCTGCGATAATGACGGACGAGAAATTGACTACGTGATTATTTTTTTTTGTTAAAACGGGAATAAAAATGAAGGAAAAAAAACATTCGAAATCGCAACGGAAATACTCGCGGCTGTGGAAAATTCAATTGGCAAGAGGACGGCCAGAGAGCCATCGATATATTTGTTTAAATCGTCCTCCACTGTACTCAAAGCACGTCGAGTTTTATACGCTCTCTCGATGTCCTCGACGACATTAATCCGCTTCCTTTTTTTTTCATCCCAGCACGTACGCAAGCTGGACGAAAAAAAAAGAACTAATATGGAGCTTCCGCGCACAATCGGGATAACGCCCCGGGCCAAACTCATTACGCACACATTGTTCCCTTTGCGCGCGCGGAAAATCCGCCGAATCGTACGTCTGATGCTTATTTTTGTGCAGCTGACAAAGGGGGATTATTTTTTTTCTTTTTATTTTTTTTTTGTCACTCTCCACTTCAGCGGGTTATCTGTGGTATTTCCGCGCGTATGTAAAAAGCGTGCTTTGGTACAACGAAGGGCTGACCCAAATTTTTCTTTGACGCGCGCTGTTTCCGAGAAACACGTACGCTGATTTTTAATTTAACATCAGTTTGACGAATCCGGCTACCGCTTGAGTTTCCAAGAATTCAGACTCATCTCGAGGGCGCAAAAATAAAACCGTAAAACATTCATCGCAACGTCGAGCGTCAAGAGCCCGACCGTTGATATAAGTAAACGATGAGATTTTTGTGCATTGAAAACTTTATTCGATTACAGCGCGGTACGTTAGCCGCACTGATGCTGAAATAGGAATGAATTTCGCGATGTATAAGCGTCATTGTCAGTGCAGAAAATAACGAGCGCACGAGACTATATTGTGTTTGAAGCATATATATAATAAGGAACAAGTTCAAAGGCCAACGGTTATTACGCCACATCGTGAGATCGACAAAGTCTATATAATATACACTGATATTTCTCCCGGGCGGTGATGTACCACTGGTTTTTACGAGCGCACAGAGATCTTTATTAGACTCCGCATTTTACGCGGAAAAAAATGACAATATTTACAAAAGAGTAGCTCTGCCCGCGTCGCATTGAGCCGATCAGTTTTTAGCCGGTTACCTGGGTAACGTGCGTCAGTGTCGATATAATATGAGCACGGCATTAATATATTAGATAACCGCCATTTGAGCTATTAAAATTTACGACTTATCGACACCTATAATCCCTTACCCAACGATTTTTCATCCCCTTTTTTTTGCGAGCGAGCTCTCTCGATGTATATACAGCATCACGGTTTCGCTGCAAAAACCGCTCGGCTGACCCAATTTTCAGATTTTTTTTTTATTTTTATTGTATAATATATACCCGAGCGTTTAGGTAGTCTACATAACCCACCACTGGAGTCTTTCATAAAACAAGCCTGAAGCTTTTACTTGTTGGCTCGATATGCGCATATTATTCAAATATCACACACAGCACGTATACATATAAGCTGTATAGGAAGAGTGAATCACGTTTTTTTTTGTCGGCTGGATCGACGTTTTCCCAAATTTTACGAGAGGAAAAACAGTATATAGTTCAAGATTTACGCGCGTATACATAAACGTCAGACGCAGAAGAGCTGCTCCTTTTTTTGTGTTTCATACAATATTATACGCACACACACACACACATCGGCAAGAGAACAAAGCCACATCACACATTCCTTATCAGTGCAGCAGAACTCAGTCCACGGCTTTATCCGCGATTAATCCAGCGCCAAAACGAGGACGCGTGAATTTCTCGAGTTTGCATAAGCCATTAACGTAGCGCGCGCCGCAAAAAAAAAGAAGGCGAGCGAGTAATACTATCAGCAGCGCGCGAGGCTCTCCCGGAATTTTGACGTACGATTTCAGCGAACATTCCGTGCACCGCTTGTTCTCTTTGTGCTCTCGTGGCTTATCGGGCCGAGCTGATCTTCCAAATGGGACTTGTTGTTGCCGCGCGGCGGCAGCGGCAGCGCAAACGGCCTACATATACCGACACACAGCCAAGCGATTCGACTATATGTGTGTGTG
>UCQR01000193.1:0-23115 GCA_900474235.1 Cecidostiba semifascia
CTTTGTATACCAGGGCGCATTGGAATAAATAAATGTTTCAGAAACATATATTACGCGGCTAATCATGTTTTCATGAGACTCTCGTTCCAGTCAGCTATTATCGCCAACGTTAATACAATTCGACAAGTAAAATTCAATCGGCTGCAAAAAAAAAGAGTTAATAATAATCTCATCCTTTCAGCTGTACAAATTTATTCTCAACCAAAAGTGTATCAGAACGTATTATAAAATTATTCGTTCCGCTTCTCGGCTGCAGCCGGGGACGATTTCGTTACACCCTGTGTATCGCGAATGGATTCGGCTCTGCACGAAGTCACGCTAACTCTCGCGTGATGTATATGGCCGCAAGAGAGAGTGAAAGAGAGAGAGAGAGAGAGAGAGAGAGTCGCACGAGGGGGACAAAGAGACTATATAGAGAATCTTCGAGCAAGAGAGCTGGCTCCAGCTTGTGCTTCGCTGGCGGTTTACTCTGGATTCAGCAGCGCGCGCTTTGTCGTTGCTTCTTGCGGCTTGCGTCGGTGGGTACAATGATTTTATGTGGTTTTTGGCTATTATATGCTTTCGACGAAACTGCTTTTGGAATATGATGTACTGAAGAAGTATACTGTTTTGTAGTGAGATGAAGCGTTTTCGCATTCTAAACATCCCGAAATTAAAGTTTCGACTATTTAGTCTTGTAAAACAAGACACTTTTCAAACTCGAAAGCGCATCAGCAAACAATCCACATAGACCCTCACACGTGAGTTTCTTCGCAAACTCGTGGAAGCTCGAGAGAAAGACACAGTAGTGCGGGCAACTTTTTTCCTCCGTCTTTTTTCTCGCTCTTTACAGGCCATATACGAGCGAAGTTACAGTTCGCCGTGGAAATTGAGGGAGTTTTCCACGACATTTCAGGCTTTTCCCGCAACTGCTGCTAATTTTCACGAGTCGACTTTTCGTTATTCATTGCCACGGGATATACGGAATTTTGACTTGAGCGTCTGGCCTGTAAATTAATGACCCTAATAAATGACTGTTACGAAACGTTCGGAGCTAAAGAGAGAGAGAGAGAGAGAGAGACAAGAGAGTCTTTATTGATGATGAACAGGCATGCCAAGTTTAGGACCCGCGATGAGCTCGTTAGTGGACGTTTCTTTTTTTTTCAACAACGAAGCAGCTGTATATACTCTAATGTCTTTGATATCTCTTAAAAGCAACTCTCGTTTCGTAACGAGGACACTGCGTTTAATTTTTTAAAAATAGCATTGTTAACTTCAAAAACAAGATAAGCTGGCGCATCGCGAGTCTGAAGTGTTTTCGCTCAGTCTCTCAGGGCTGAAGCTCTCTGACTTCACCTTCAAACGAAATGAATACGTGCGTATACCGCAGAGACTCTTGATTAAGTCGGATTCATGTCCAGCCGCAATTTATCATAACAATGGCCGGCCGAGGATATACACACGTATGAGGGAATTTCGTCCGTCTCTCCAGAGAAGAAAGGGCTTTTTTAGCCGAGACTGGAACGATTCGTTATATACGTAGCATTTGCAAGAAGCATATCAATCAAACTGTCTTTTACTCTTTTTCACGACCGTATAGGAAAAAAAGGACGACGGCATCAACGACGTTTTTCCGTCGAAAACTACTTATCACTCGAAAATCCAATAAATGTCAGGACACGACATGGCCAAAAAACCAGTGCTTCCCCCGTAGTAGAATATCTACTCGTAAATTTCAAACTTTCATCCGCCTACACATATACACAGAGCGGATGAAACAAAGCCGCAGCTAAAACCAAACGACGAGTCGTACTATCTCTCCCTCGACAAATACGCGACTCTCGCGATCCAATAAATTTGTTTCCCGCACACCTTATCGTCGTTGTTATTTATCCTGACTCCACAGCGGCGCTTTGTTCTTGTACCGTATATACGTGTGATGCGACGAGATATAACGCGCAGCTGTGTGATGGCCACCGCCCAGTTTACGAACTCGAGACACGCATTTTTAGTAGCTCTTTTTCGGGGTTCCGAGAGAGCGTCTGCGATGGGTAAACAGAGACTTTGTGGGTTCAGGTGCAGCTTTTGACTCCGGTCACTTTTCGCTCCTCAGCCTTATATTTCTTAAAGTGATATTCTGAGATAAACTTGAATTTTGCACGAAAGGGTAAATGAAGCTCGTCAATAAAGCCGCGCTCTTTATTCTCGACGAAAAAGTATTAATATAAGTCGAGAAAAATAAGCCAAAGCAAATTTATAATCCCCGTAACAAAAGCCTTTTCACATTCCGAGCCCTCTGTAACATACCCGCAGAAATACGGAAGCCTCCGCACATTCTCTCCACGCAGCAGGAAAAAAAATAGTCGACTCGACAACGACGACATTCTTCACGTTTCTCTCGTCTGAGGCGCGACTTTACGCAGCTTCCCTCGTTCCTCGGGATTTCATTAACTCTCCCTCAGACGCGCGTATATATGTGTATATATAGGTATGTAGAGAGACAGAGAGAGAGAGAACGAACAATGGAGAGAAACGAGCGTCAGGATGGATGACCGGTTGGTTCTAGCTTGGGAAACTAATTTGTCCGTTTCCATATAGCAATTGTTGCGTGCTCTCGGGTCAGTGGGACTATATGCGTGTGGACCTAAAGGGTTGTGTATGAGACGGCATAAATTTTCAGGACGTTTAGCCGCGGTCTTTAATGCAAGGGCGTGAGGGGCCCGATAAGGCGACGATGAACTCGGAATTTGAGAATAATTGTGTCTCGGAGAAACGCTTAGATGCTAATAGTGTGGTAATTAATAGGCAGCTGCTCTCGTTATAATCTAATCTAATCAGTGATAAGTTTAGAAAATCCGCTGGTTAACTTTCTCAAGAACCTGTTTTTAACGTCGCTTTAAATTTTTTTCTCTATTAATTCAGTTCAACAGTTCAAAAATTTAAACTAACATCTCAACTACCTATATATACAGCAGCCAATCGTAGCAACAACGGCTAAAGGAAGAAGACAGGGCGTTTCCTGCTGCTGTGCAGTACACGGCCTTTGACGAGATCGTATATCCGTTTTATCGCGCGCGCTGTATCGCTGCGTCGAGAGAGAACATGTGGGCGAGTGCACAGTCTGGAACAGAGCCCAAGGAGAAACTTCGTGTGTGTATAGCTATATGACGCGAAGATGGATGCAGAGAGTAAGGATTTTTCGAAAAGACAGAATTGAAATCAGCGAAATCTTAACAAACGTATATTGCACTGCTTTTACAGAAGAATTTACGAAGAGAAAAAAGTACTGATGTCCTTGAAAAAAAAAAGCGAGTAGGGCATGTGCGCGCTAAAGAAGAATAGAGGAAAAAAAAGTTGGAGAGGACGCGTACAAAAGAAAGAGAGAGATAGCGATCTCGCGAGACGAATCGTAGGGGGAGAAAAAAGTTATCTGACTGAAAAAGTTGTAGCGCGGAAAATTAATTGATAGGATCTCTCTGAAAGTGGGATATAGTCGTAGGTTTTAGTTTATTGAAAAAAGTTTCGAGACAATGTATATATACCGGTTTTATATGGGTAAACCGTTTCTTTATTACAGCTGTCTGTACACGTCCTATACATGTACATACACATGTATCAGAGTAAAGAGCCTTCGAGGACACACACCGATGTCGTAGTTGGCACACACGAGGCACCTAAACACCGTCGCCATTATTGCTCAGAATTGCAGTACAGTCATCGACGAAACGATCTATATATTTCGAGGAAGTTATCATCAGCTTTACCTCGCAGCTGTAAAGTGGCCACTTCAAAAAATCTGTTAAAAGTACTCCGAGAGCGAATTCTTTTTTCTTTTTAGTAGTAGGCAAATACGATTGAAGTACAGCACGACGTCCTTCCTTTACTTTTTTTAGAGTAAAAAATTATTTTTTAAATATATAAAGATAGAAATTTTTGCTGACAGCGATTATTGCGTTACTCGCGGACGATCATAATATACGAATAGTATTTAGGGTCTCGTGACGAAGGGAGTGCGCTCACGCGTATAGTGACGGACAAGTTCAGACTCTCTCTAACGCAGTTACAAAGCCAGCGAGTGTCTGCGGCTATATGGGCTTGATTTGCATTATTCTAAGTGCGCGTCAAACTTTCCCGGCGAAAGGAGATTTGCAACGGTTACCGAGGGTGTATACGTAATGAAAATTGATGGACCGAGAGGCGATGTAGTAGGATTTTTTTTTCGGGCTTATTGCGCTCGGCTTTAATATTCACTTGAAATCATTAGTTAGCTTTGATTCTACATGTTCTTTTACTTTTCGATATAGCGCATGACTCATAAAATCCTCCATTTATGAATTTTCTCGTTCTGTATATTCTTCAAACATATCTCATCTTTCCTTCTTCCTCGTTCCATCTGCGTCCAGCCACATTTACGATGAATAGCACATCTCTCGGCGACTACTGCGAAAAACGAAAGCTACAAAAGCTCTCGCATGCACGAAGAATCCCACATAAACAAAATAGCAGAGAGTAAACCTCAACGCTGTATAGTGTAGAAGAAGCGATAATTCATATACATATACATACGGAAAACAAAAACACGAGATGACCTTTCAGGCCACGTCGCATTAATTTGCAAGCGACGAGTTCAGGGTCTTGAAATCACTTTCGACTCGTGTCCGTCATTACTATATACAGTGTGCGGCACATCTTTTTAAAACTCGGAGTAGTTTTCAAAGTTTCATAGAGAGAAGGAGAGCTGAAATTGCAGCTAAGTATGGACGATGGGCGTCGATGTTACCTTTTGATGGGGCGTTAAAATTCTTTTTTAGAGCTTTCTCGGAGAGAGGCTTTTATGGGCGAGCCGGTAAAATTTATGTCGCTACGAATTGTGTAACTTGAGTTTTACGCGTTGCCTGCGCGCGAATTGAGATATAGTTTACTGTTTGCAATGACGCACATTATTATTATTTTTTTTTTTTTAATACAGTCGTATTGTCTTATACAATATATTCCATCACGTACAATTCAAAGAGAAAATCCATTCGTCACACGACGACAAGCCGCAGAGTCACCACCCACTGTTTATATTAATACCATTAAATATACAGTCCCGAATAGCAAATCGCAGAGATAGCATGTCACGATCCGATCCCTCAAGACGAAAATTCGCCTGTGGTTCGCGTTTACATACGCATCCCTAATAACAAGCATATGTCGGTGCGGCAGCTTCGGCGCCGATAAGTCGTTCGAGTCGCAGTTGGAATTTCGAGTGTATATAAGGGGTCGTCGGAGAGATATACATGTATATACGTATTTGAATTTCATGATGTCACTCGAGGCTGATGCTCTACGCATTCGAATCGAACAAACGAAGCTGCGACGAGGGACGTTTTATTGTACTGTATAATCGATTTCTGTGGATATTGTATAAGTGTCTTGGGACGCGTTGTACAGGTTTTCCGCTTTATAGGAAGAATTTCTTGAAATTTACATGCCACAAGCTATATACAAATCTGAACGCACATACAGGATACACGTGTACTTGAAATTCCACAGCCGTCACCATAAACCCTCGAAGCTCATCCGTATATAGCTTCCGCAACGTCCCTCTAAAAGTACCTCCGTGAAAATGAAGACGTCGTCGGTGCCGTTAAACTCTCCTCTCCGAAGCTCACACAGAGCGACACACACGCTTTAAGGGCGGAACATTCGGCAAGAGGTATATAACACGACAAGCTCGATAAAGCCGAGCTTTACTGGACGGAGCATTAACGTTTAATATCTCATGGCTCTCGATCGATGTACTTCCTACTACTCCTGCTGACGATCATATAAAAGCGACGGATTTTCAGTATACCGATGGATGCAAAAATCGCGGCTAATGTAGCCACAAGGCGAAAGCGAAAGTGCTTTAGAGGCAGCCTAATTTGGTCGACACACACGTAATTTGCGCGCTACTGTTACGTCTATGGAAAAGTGGCGCGTGAGTCACGTCGACGGCGATCATCGCGGTGACCTGGCTTGGTTCAATCTTAGATTTTGACGTTAGATGCTGCCTCTTGCGAGGATTAATTGCTCTCGTAATTTCTTTAACGTGTGCGTAGTAGAGATCGTATTTTAGATGGACGTATAAAACGTCGAGGATCGATCTTTTTTTTTTTGAGATTCCAGAGCGTTTTGAGTAAGCTGATGTAATCGTTCTTTTGCTGGATTTTTTTTTACTGGATAAAATTCAGTTAGAAACTTTAGACGTCAAGACAGCTGTTTGCCACTGACACGCAATTTCTCCCATTTCACCTCTGTCACAATGTAAATATCACTCGCTAAGCATCTAACAGCTGGTCAACGGCTGTCTATTGTACACACAGTTAACGAACGCGACTTTTTTCCTTGTACGTCTCGCAAGCTCGATCATTTCCCGGGGGGTCAAGTATTCTTTTTCCGACAGTGTGTATATAACAAAGCATCTATATATTATAATTAATATGACGAACGGCCGAGAGTAGACCGTTATTATCGTGTATACAAATTAAGCGTTCAAACACAGTAAAAATGATATCGTTGTTTACGTAACAGTTTCGCATCTGCGCGGCTATTTCCTCCGCGTCGTAACGCGATAGTAACAGCGTATAGGAGAGACAACGCGATCGGTTTCAATGCCAGGTTAAAATTTTTAACTGTCATTGCACAACAACACAATGGCTCTAAAGAGAGAGAGAGAGAGAGAGAGAGATAGAACGCCGCGACAGCAATTGAATGGAATAACAAAGGAGTAGTTGGTCAAGTTCTCTGAATGTATTAATTTTGCTTAGATCGATGTTCACCTTCATGGAAAATCAGTATGAATTTTTTACCCATTAAAATGATATCAATGCTGCAACCTACAATTTCTTGATGAGCAGCTTCCGGTATCCCATCTATCGTAACAGAATATAGTTCTTACGCATTTTCTTATCCAGTATAGGTGTAAGTAATAAGAATGCAGAGTGAAAAATGAAGAGCCGGTCGACCACATCCTCGAGGCAGCCAACCGCTGCATCAGCCAAACGCATGATGGTATAAAAATCGTTGCCCGCAAGAAGAAGAAACAAAAGCGAAGAGAAAAGAACATAATAGACGCAGTCGCACGAAATTGAGCGTAGAGAATCGGTGTAGAGGTGCTTATTCGACGGCTACTTTGCGAGAGCGAATCTGCTTTTCGCATTTTGCATCATGTCTTTTAATTTTTGAATACTGCTGTGAACTTGTATATTAGGTATGAGATTGTACAATTTGATTCTGGATGAGGATGATAAAAGATAGATTTTACTATACTGTCCTGGCCCTCACCGCTTAAACTCTTCGTGATTCTGGCCAGCGAAGATAGGTGGTGCAAAGGAACTTTTCTATTTCCCTTATCGCTATCTGACTCCAGTGTCTATAACTGCCCGAGACATCCACATATCCACGTTGAACTTGTTGTAGTGAAATTTGCGATGAGCACCCTGATGGGTATAACGAGGGACATTTCTTCGTTCCGCGCTGATCCAGATATACATTTCACTCTGACAATACGACCTTGACACTGTCTCGCCTTTTCTCTATCTGTATCTCTTTCTCTCTCTTGTTCCAAGGGAAAGAGCTGAGGCACACAGGCTGGTAAGACGAGATTCGGTGCTCCGCTCGCTTACACACAGGGTTCATCATCGTCATCAGATGTCCTATAATACTCGTGGTCAAAATTATTTTTTCCGCATTGCAAGTATAAAAATGAGCAATAAAGCTCGCACCCGCATAAATGACGATCCCTTTTTTTCGATGCCGCTGATGCTGTAGAGGCTGTAATTTCACGCGATAAAGTTGCCTATAAGAGCGAAGCGCTGTACGGGAGATATAACGCGGGCTCTAAAAACGCCCCGCGAGCGAGCGATGATTTATACCTATATATATATACGCTTGTGTTGGAGTAGGGGAGGAGATGCGAGAGAGAGAGAGAGGGGAAATTTCATTTTTTTTCTGACGCCTGTATAAGTATACGCGGCGATGTTTATGGGGAGTTTTTATTTCGCGGCGCTCATGGTATATATGGTTTTCCATTTTACGGGATATATACGCTGCTGATGTGTTTAATTTTTAAATATATAGGGACAATTTTACTAGATGATCTTTTGTTTAAAAACTGCAGTGGTGACAGTGTGAAGATTCGAATAAAGAAAGAGACTATTGAGCGACTCGTTTGGCACATTAAAAATCGTGCACAGTGATTGTGAGTCAGAATTTGTGAGTAATCGAAGATTACATATACTGGATTGTATTATTCTTCGTGACTCGCGCGTTTTTATTCATCATTGTTGCGAAAAATGAAACTGTGCCACGTATACGCACTTCAAATTTTACTTTATTAACAACTAAGAATCTCATTAATCAATCTACCGAAACCATTATTATTATCATCGATTATTAGTATAAGTATATACAAGACCATTAATACCGCGCATATTGTATCTAAAAAAAAGGACCTTGCTAATGTATATCAGTGTCTCACATTTCCTGCTTCTGATAAACCAGCTCCATTATGCAATAAGGGCTTTAAATATTCACATCAATCACAGCCTAAACACATTCCCATCATAGTATAGTATATACCTGTTTAAGGCTCTCTATACAATTTTCCACACAAAACCCATTCGCACACAAGCGAACAAGAATAAAGGCTCTTCTCATCATCCCGCGGGAAAAGAGCAGTGGTACATATAGCCAAGCGGCGTAACGTCACGGCCGATTGCGGACCGCGAAAGAAATATATAGACGACGTTCGGGGGAGATGGACATCACTGATGCTGGACGGATGAGATTTCGGCAGGAGGTGTGGCATCGTTTTTGGTATGGGATATTCGAAGTGGACATGGCTTTGCTTTTAATTTTATGATTTTTCGGCGCCATCAGTCGTTGATAAGAATAATGATAAACATTTGCGCAGCGGACTTATCGCTTTTGTATACTACTATATATAGTTATATAAATGTAAATATGAATGATCGGCACCGTTATGCGCTCGGCATGAGCATTGCTTTCTGTACATTGAATTTTGTATTATTTATAACATAATAAACAGTACAGTATAGCCTTAGAGCACTGATACACGTGCAGCAACAACCATATACATATACAGTTACACACAGGCGAACTACAGCATATTATACTTTCTATATATAATATACCCGAGTCAGATAAGCCTCGACGCGGTTAACATTTTTGAAATGGTTAGTAGCATTTTCATGGATATTCACACGCCGTAGAGAAAAAAATATGTTCCAGCTTTACAGGCTTCTTTTTCCCGTATCGACCGAAACATATTCGTTCATACATATTTTTTCGCTATCGATTAGCATTTCAGGATCAATGAAATAGTTCCTGAAAATCGAGTATTTTTTTTAATGAAAAATATTCGTTATATTTCGAACGAAGAAAAAAATTCACCTCAATCAACCCCGCGACTTAATTAACGACATTTTTTCCCAATCAAACCCCCGAGAAAACGAAGTCGCGCAGTTCAATTAGCCAGCCGCCGTCTCTCCGTTCGTCATCGAAATATTATTCGTTATTCCCTCCGACCGCAGTTGGATACACAGCTCGATAATGTATAGACAGAGCAAAAAAAAAAATGTTTTTAATTCGTTCGTAGAGGCAAAATTTGCTTCGGTCACAAAACAAACGAACTTCGTCCTCTCTCGGAACAAAAGGCTTTTGCAAACTCTTTTCTCAACTTATCTGCGCCACGCGATAAATCACCGGTTAACAATGTCGACTCGCAATGTACAACAAATAAAAGTGTGAAAGTGCGAGTTTGGCTTGAAATCTTTTTTTGTTCGAGGGATTTAAAGCGAGTTGTTGGAGAACTGGGCTGATTCAAGCTTGTTTGTAATAGTCTGAAAAATATATGCATAGAGTCACGATGTTTTGATTTGAACCATGTTGTTATTGCAGCTGTTGACTCGTCAGCGATGAAAAAACCATAACCTCAATATATGTGCTCGGTGAGGATCACGTGAGCACATGACTATGTCAATCAAAACATGTTTTTCTTGCCTCTATTTTCATTGTGTTCATTATTAATATGCTTTAATGTTTCTTAATTTATAACGATTTTTTATCATGCAAATATACATGTGGTTATTTATGTATGCGAACGAAAGCGGTTATGCTCTGTTTATTTCAAAAAGTTCTATTTGAGTCTTTTCTGTAAACAATCTATTTTTAGATCGATTCGAACGTTACGTAAGTATATGAAAAACGCTTTCAAACAATTTATTATATCTATAAATAAAAACTACACGTTCGATGTATATTCAAAATGAAAGCCTCTATAGTTAGATTCGTTATCTGGTCAATGACCTGTTTCCCATAACTATACATACACCCAAAAACTGATAAAGAAAACCCTTCGAGCAATCCACGAAACTCAACACAATAGATTATGCATCAACCCCACCGAATCAGAACCCATAAAACTTCCCTTAAATCCAATTCTAAAAAAATCCTCAACCGATTCCACACGACTGACTCATACCAAGCACCCTTTTAAAATTTCCTCTCGTCAGAAAATCCTGTCTTTCACTCGAAACAGGCCTCGCGGCTAATTAGCGCCCACAGGCGAAATATTCTTCTCTGGAGAGCCGTTCGCGCGATGTCACGTATTCGAGCGAAAGAGAGAGAGAGAGAAAAATATGCACACCCGCAAAAAAGACGGCGACGCGGAGCGACGGATCGTCGCGCGCGGTTTTTGCAGCTCTGCAGCGATGGAATGACGAGTGTCTCAATTGTGCGCGGTTGAAATTGTCCTGATATTGCGAGTCTGATGGGAAAGTGAGGCTGGGGAATTTTGGTTTTGGAATTTTTGCTCGAAAGTCAGGTGGATGTTGCTTTGGAACGGCTTTTTTGTAATGAGAAAGTTTGGTTTTCAAATTGAAAGTAGTCGATGATGAAGTTGGTTTAACCGGTGGTAAAACCTCTTGAATTCCATTGAACAATTTATTTTTATATTAGCTGCATACATACGCAAGGCTTGCCGTATGTGTGCATTGATAAACCATTAAATAATTTTTAAATCCTTCTACGGGTTATTGCACACTTGCAAGGTTATATGCCTACTAAAGAGCAGTTATACACGCATTGAAATCCGGCTGAAGCATTATTCCATGTGTTATTGGCTCTTTTAAAGTTACATAACGTACCAAACGACGGTTATACACGCATATAACTTTTTACTCAGGCTAAGACAAGTGTTCTTTCTCTAGAGGGAAATAAAAAGAAGCGCAAAAGCAACACGCAACATTGGCAAACAAAAAGTAAAATTAAGAAAACGACTAAGAATAGTTTAGCTAGTGTTAAACGTCAATTCTAAGCACTAAAAAACACGAGCTTTGACATCCGTAGAGGATATATCGCAAGTCGATGCTATTTTAAAAACAATCGCTTGGAAAAGCTACTTACGGGATAACTTTTCGGAATAAAAATTTGACTGTGAGAAGAGGTCGTGGTGTGCGTTTAGTGTTTTCCTCCGAACGAGGCGGAAGGCGGAAGTGCAAATAGAGAAAGAAGAGGAGGCGGCGTCGGAAAAAAAGACGAGAGAAAGAGAAAACGTGTTCGTTCGCCATCAGAGTCGCAGATAACGCGATTTTTTGTCTTCGCGGTTTATCCACAGCAGTGACGAGCTGTTGAAAATTCGCATGTTTTTGAGCTTCGACCTCTATTAGCACTAATATATAACGTAAAATGCGCTTTAAGAATACATGGATCAACTTATATTTTGCTCTCGGCAAAGATTTTAGAGCTGGCGGCTCTGGTTTATTTTTAATATGCAGAAGAAGATTCAAGAATAGTGTTTTGCGAGCGAGAAAGGAACGTGGCTTTCGAGGCGTTTGCTTAA
The DNA here is from genome assembly GCA_900474235.1 of Cecidostiba semifascia. Lineage (NCBI taxonomy): Eukaryota > Metazoa > Arthropoda > Insecta > Hymenoptera > Pteromalidae > Cecidostiba > Cecidostiba semifascia. Next base: position 11,870 of record UCQR01000193.1, read on the forward strand.
AAAATACTCGCAAATAGGATCGTTGTAAAGTTTCACTTGAAACCAACAAAATACTAATCTACTCTGCTCAGGTCAAAGAATATGCCTGAGAAACTGACAACATTGTTTGGAAATTTCCACGGCATACTCAGAATTTTCGTCATTGAAGCATATGCGGTGACTCGACTTTATTTTTATGATTGCACGTCGATTGTTTTTGAAAAAAAGAAAAACGTAGAATAAAAATATTATTGTACCAGAGAGATAGCGAGCGACGGTGCGCTTATTTGCATCACCTGCGGCGCTATGCGGAATACTCGAAATTTCTCGTAAAAAAAACCTGCTCAACGCGATGAAAATACACTGTGTCTAATCTTCGACTGTTCTCCTTAGATACGAAGTAGACCATTTTCAAATTTTTAGCTTTTTCAAGCACGATTTTCGCGTTACAACGGTTTCTCAAAGAACCTTCGATATTCGCGTTAGAATCGTTTCCCGATAAAAATAGAAATCTGTTGACGATTCTAAGACACGTGCCCAGAGAGACCGCAAACAATTTTCCAAAGAAACAGGAAAAGCTACACTTGAATTTCCTTTTCAAAACCAGCCTACCAAAACTTCCAGCCACCTGCGGCTTCATCCCATCGTCCCTAAAAAAACCCTCGGCACACAGCCTCCTCATCTCTTTCCAAAATTGAAAAAAAAACAGCCAAAAAAAAGAAATCTGCACTACTCTCTCACCTCTTGGTGGCATCGAGCAGTGCTCCCTGGAAATTCTTCCGTCCATGCTGATAGCTGACAACGAGTATATCCGGCAGTGCACTCTCAACGGTCACAACGATCCTCTCTCCAACCTTGAGCTCTTCCGGTACATCCTGGAGCAACATGAGCTTCGGAGAAGACGTCCTCGTGCAGCCGACGGTCGCCTCCTCGTCCGCCATTACGTGTCCTCCTCCTCCTCCTCCTCCTGCTCAGGTAAATATCACACCTCGCGCACAAAACTCGTCTCGACTAGATTTCCGATCCAGTCTCGCGGAACATCAGGAGCAGTAAAAACGCGGCGTGCGAGCGCGCCTCCAGGAGGCGGCAGCTGCTGCTGCTTTCCGACGGTCGGCGCAACGAGAGCAGTGGCCCCGGGCTCGCGCGGGCACGGCGATGCCGATCGTCCGTCCTTGTCTCGCTCTCTCTCTCTCTCTCTCTCTTGGATGGTGGCGAGGCGGGGTAAGAGAGAGAGAGGCAAACGCGCTAGCACAGCTGGCGTGTAGCAGCAGCAGCAGTCGGCATGCATGCCGCTGTATAAAGAGAGAAGAGAGAGAGCGCGCGCGAGTCTGTGTCTAGAACCGCGCGCGAGGATAGCAGACGACGCGGTGCGCATGCGCAGCAAGCAGGGACGGCGTCACGCCCTGTGGATCCCCGGGCTTTCCAGAATATAGGGATACGTGTGTATTTTGCTGTGAGAGGAGGGAGAAACCTTTTTTTCTCCTCTCGTGGTTTATGGTTTGTTGTTGTAAGCTCGGGATGGTTGTTGCATTGTTCACGGAGGGCTTTGCTGTCGAGGGGGATGACGATGGGAGAGGGGATAATATGGGAGACGGCGGACGAATCGTGTGCGAGGGAAGAAGACGGATTGTTGATGCGTTTTATTTATTATTTAGCTGACGCGATGGTCCGGGCTGCTGCTGGGCTTCTCTTTCTCCGAACAGGTTGAGAAGGAGTTTGTGAATTATTTCGCGAGTCGTCGGTTATATAGACAAGCATAAGTATTAGAGAGAGATCGAGAGACGGGATTTTGTTGCAAGGATGGAAAGAGAGAATAGGAAGAGACACGTAGTCGTCTGTAGATAAAGATGAATGTTCTCGAAGCGCTTTCGTTATATAGGTACTCGAGAGCGTTAAGTATTATAAATATGCGGTTTGGAAACTATCACGATGCTAGATTTGTAATAGAGTTGGAGAACGAGTGCGCATAAGCAACAATATATCTAAGGCATATGTTATGATTGATGTAGCATTTTTCATATTTTTCGTTATCAAAATGCGCTTTTATTACGAGAAATTGCGAGTAGACTACTTTCATTATTCACGATTTTGCTCTTCTCCAAAAGCGAATATATCTGAAATATTACAATCAGCTTACAATAGAAAATTTGACTTGCAGGACTGTCTCGAAATATTCGTAAAAATTCGCAAAAATGGTCCTTCTAGATTTTCGTGAAATATTATTAAAGTATACGAATTTTCATATAAAATATGTAAACTGATCTTTCATCAAGTGGAATAAAGGGACGCGACGACGTGTCCAAGAGAAAGAGGGGAGCCATGAAAAAAAGACGACGACACGAGATATATAGGGACAAGTCGATTTTAGTAAAATTCATCAACTTTTATATACGGCATGAATTTTTCAATACACCACAACCAACTTTCTCGTCCATCTAATAACAGTCTCACCACATCGTTTATGCCACAATAACCACATTTCAAGTACTTAACAGAAAATCAGCGGAGCACATTGTTCGTCGCAGAGAGAGCCATAATAATATTCCGGACAGTTGCAGCAGCAGCAGCAGCTTGAAAAGAGCCCGTCCAAATCTAATAAATTCTAGGTGAGGGAAAGGGCGTGCCAGATGGAGAAAGAGGGAGGCAAGCGCGAGAGGGACAGACAGACAGCGCCCGAGAGAGAGAGAGAGAGAGAGAGAGAAAGAGAGAGACAGACACTATCCATAGATCGATAGGAATGTTCTTCCATTTATTGCTGCATGTATATACTATATCGTTGCAAGAATGACGGGAATTTCGTGAATTTCCACCGACACGGCGTCGGGTATTGTAACGTGAATTTGCCCGCATAATATCGGTAAATATACGAGAGTGGTATCGATGCTAGTCATTTTAATTGGACGTTTTATCGCTTATTGTACTATCTTGGCTTTCTGAGATTACGTCTTGGTATTTAAATTCTGTAGCGCAGCAGTATATAGAGTTATACGCTATATACCAAATTGAACTCGGTGATAAGGTACGTTTTCCACTATGACCACTAGGTTGAAACTGTAGCATACATTTTATATGTGCTCTTTTGAAATGTAAATACTTACACAAACGAACTGAAAGGATTTGAAGAAAGAAGTATAGGCACAGAAATCGGGACGTAAGATATCGCAGAGTCAACAAACTTTCAGGTGCGAGAAATACCTGGAAGAAGGTAAAAGGGACAGAGGAGAGCGAAATTTATGGAAAGACTGCGGATAAAGTAAAACGCGGATAGATGGATAGACTGATAAATCCGACGTGATTTATAATACAGGCGTCGTCGTGTGATGAAATTTAGTAGCATTGCCAAACGAATCACGACGAAATTATTAACGTTACCGCTCTAATTACTCTACGAAACGCTCACCCTCATCGATATTGTACCCTTAAAAAAATCTGTATAGCTTCAAAATTTCAAAATTTCAAAATTCCCCCTCCTCCTCCCAATCTTTTTCCCAACGCTCTCCAAGAGTAGTAGGGCTGTTCTCCTAGGCAAACGTAGAATCCATCCTGTAATTGAGAGATTTAATGACCTTGGCAGTATACATGGGGGGAAAACGAAGCGACTGTATAGTAGGAAATTCGTGCTTTGTGCGCGCAGCAGCCTGTGTCCTCGCAGGTACTTACGTATACAGCTCTCGGGGATCTTATTACGTTAATTTACGACGTTTTTTTTCTTCTTCTTTTTGTTGTCTGCTGACTGTGCGGCTTTTTTCTACAGTGCGCGGGTGAATTTTACTTTTACATATCCATGTAAAAGAAGCGCTTTTGATAAATAAAGTTTCTAATGGTTATATAGAGTCTAGATGACACGTAATGATGTCGTAAGATAGAGGGTCCGTCGTAATTATTTTCGTATCGCTTGGCAGGTACGACGTTTGCGCTGTTCTATATACCTATATGACGGAGTGTTATACAGGGTGACGCTTTCGTTCGTGAATATATATACGTATACAAGGTATATAGGAGTTGGTTAATACCTCGTAAAAGCGCTTCGTTGGACGTTAGTTAATTAAGTGGCATAATTTATGCAGGGCTTTCGATTATGTTACGGCTTCTGATGATGATGCGATAAGCGCACTTCCCAACTTCTCGCATTTTGGCTGTATATACGTATTGGAAGACGATAAGAGGATGTGTATTTTAGATGAGTTGGCTCGGCGATTCTAATGCAATAATATAATATATACATATATATCGTCGCATAAAAAAAGCAGCGATAAAACGTATTCATTTCCGTGTTTAAAATAAACCTGGTTATTCCCTCTTTGTTGACCGAGTGTCCACATTATATATACGTTGTTATATTCGAGCGACTAATCGAAAGTGCTATAGAACGCGAGGAAAAAGTAAAAGTTATAATTGAAGATTAAGCTAATCGGATAAGCAAATCGGCCTTGATCCGAAAAGATAATAACGATATATTCTACTGTTTCGTGCGCTGTACCTATCTGATGACACAACTCCACTACTAGTACATATACGTCTATCAATCGAACTTATATCACTGTATTTATAGGGGAAAAAACGATTTTCGAACGATTTCCTCGCCAAGTAAAATTTTGAGAGCAACGTACACGTCTTGTTTAATAACAGAGTCGTTGCGGCGCCTATTGATTTTCTTCCTCGGGTCGACTTGAAAGCTCGTCGAACAAGAATAAAACGCTAGAGAAATATCTTATTTTCGCGAATTAGAGGAGCTTTATTCCTGGTCTAGGATGTGGTTTTGACGTATGTATAATAAAGAGAGAATTGTAGAAATTATTTATGGACAAAGTCGACGTGAAATACAACTGTTGCAAAATTATCGAGAATTATATAGTTTTATGGACTTTGACATTGTTCGTTATGAAATGTTCTTATTTCTCGGTATAAATCATCTTCCTGAATTCGTAATAATGCATTGCTGATGAAGTCCATAATATATTCATTCTGTTTTACACCATGAAAAGTGCTATAGGGCTGAAAATCAGTCGCTTTCAAATGGCGCTCGGATTCTATATAAGAAGATGAAGTTTCGACAGTTTTAGGTGATGTGGAAATTTTTCTTGTTTTTTGTAGTGGTGGCTAAAATAAATGCAAAAAATAGAACGTTGATGAAGAATGAGTCACAGCAGCGTGAAGGAGATATAAAAGTGCAATTAACGGAGAAATAATCTTCCAACTATAAGCAAGTTAACGTCTTTTACGAAGTAAATTTATTTAGCAGCAAAAGTAGTAACCTTATTTAGCAGTTCACACGAAAATGTACTCATTTTCAAAATTAGAATGTAAATTAAAAAAAAAGAATATAAAATATACAGTCTTGAAACAGCTATAGATATTCTCTTCAAAGTATAACTAATAAATTTCCGGCAACGTCAATACAACAAAACAACCCCCCATAAAACGCCTTATAACCAATATATCCATCAAAAAAACACTTTCCCCATCCAAAAAGCTCTTGACTCTTATCGTCTCGCAGGCGATGTAATTTTCAGAGAAGTGCCATCGAGGAGGTCGATATACCTATACACATACACGCACCGAGTCGTTCAATCTTTCGTATCATCAGTCATATGACGTTCGCGAAGAGACACTTTCCAGGCCCTTTAAAAACTGACGAGCATCTGTTTTCTGGCCTTTTTCTTATTTCTCGAGAGACGAAAAGAGATGCCTCGTTTTTTCCGAGCTTCTCATGCTCATACACGAGGTGGAATTGCGAGAGAAACAAGCTCTATGTGTGTGATCTACTGGCAAATAAATATTTTGCGACTGTGAATCATCATGAATCATGAATAAATAAATTAAATTTATTATATATAAATATAAGTTAAATTTATTATATATAATTTTTCTTCCTAAACGTTCAACAAATTCATTTCCTGTATACGTATTGCATACCTCAAAAGCAGCTCCGATCTTCCTCGTCTTTTCTGTCTCGCTTTTACGTATAGTCACAGGCCACATCATCGTCGTCCAGTCGAGCCAATGCAGGGACACGTATACACTATACATATATACATATATACTTCTCGGCGCCGAGCGTCGAAAGAGGCTCTGGGTAAACTTTAAAATAAGCGTTTGACTGTATTTTTAGGATGATCTAGGAGTTGGTCTTCTTTCGTATGAATTTTTTTTTAAAGCCTCGCAGTCATATAACTCTGTGTATTCTCTGTGCTGTTAGCTTTTTCTTTTCGGCTAATTATGGAGTGAATTGACTTTGAAGGTCATTTCTGTATTATGGAAGTTTCTTCACGTGGAAAAGATTTTTTTCTTTTTTTTTTTGCGCGCGGCTGTGTGCTTTATTCCAAGAAAATTAGATTACCAGCTCTAATTTATTTCTTGGCCACGAGTCAAATACGCAATTACATTATTCAAAGCAGCATTCTTTCGTTCGACCGCAGACGCTGCATTGTTAGAAAGCTAAAAAGTTAATTTTCTTCAATATATGCTTCCATCATCGAGTAAAAACTATAATTCCTTCCTAAACACTAAATAAACTCGTCGACGAATTAAACCTCAACAGCCACAAAAGCAAGTAAATTCGGATATTCGAAACTTCGCTTCTCTCACAGCTATCATCAAGCAACTCTTTAGCTCAGTCGAAAACTCCTTTTCCCTTTCCAACTAAAAGTACGCAAAACAAAAGCTCGACAAGTCCATATAACGAGTCGAGCACACGCAAGTTAGCCGAAACTTTCTCAGCGATAACTCTTCCCCCGATAGCTCCGTCTGGTCCTCGAATCTTCCTCTCTTTTCTTCGAGACCCTGTCCTCCAAAACCGTCTCATACATCCATATGTATATGTATACACACGTACACGAAGCCACCGTCGCCGTTTCTATTAGCGTTCGAGCTAACGGTTTAAGTTGCGCGACAGGATGGCCTATGTGTGTATGTGAGTGTATGTGTGTGTTACGGGACGTCGCCGCCAATGTGCGAAAGGAAAGTCGCGTCAATTAAGGCAATGAGAGCCAATTTCTGCAAATCGATATATGCTACATGTATATTGCATGGCCGATGCGAGAGAGTATAGTGCTTCGAACCCTTTAAATATTCGCTATGGCTACACTACTGTCGTGCGATGTTTGACGAGAAGGGAGTTTTTTTCAGAGGAAAAATTGACTTGCGCCATTTTGTGCAACGCGGTAGCCATTTGCTTGTGCGCGGAATATGTTTTTTTTCAAAATGAACATTTATTTTTGCAATATTTTTTAAATAATTATAGTCATTTCTGGATCATTTGATTAAGATGTAATCAGCGTAATCTATTATAACGTTAAGGCATTTTGATTTTGAAAGGTCCACGGCTTTTATTGTCGATTCGAAATCGGTCCTCCATGATTTTATGGATTTTACTATTTTCGAGATAACCAGCCATTTGCTAAATTTTTTTAAAAATTAGTTAACTTTAAAAACGTAATTACCTCCATTAAAAAAGAAAAACAGTTGAACCTCATACATTTACTCGTATACCGGAGACTGTGCTCTCGAAAATCCATAATGCCCGTGTGGCGCAGACTGGGTATAGTAGGTGTATGCGCGCGCGCCTTTGTTATCTCTGCCTTTATCTATACGACCTGAGATCGAACTCCGTTTCGTTGCGATAAAAGCAAACAAAATACGAACAAAAAAAGAGCCGAGATTTACATACACGCGCTTCGTATACAAAATGCCCGCAGTGAAAATCCTGTCAATCTTACTTTGTCTGCCTGGAATAATCGTTATAGATACAAACACTGCACACCCACACACACATACTTTTTGGTAATTTTTGATAGCTGCGAGGAAATGGGTATTTTTAAAATTTCAATAACGAGAGTCGTGCTTGAAAGGAGGAAAAATCATTGTTATGAATTCGCCTTGAAACGTTCGATAAATATGCACAGTTAATTTCTTTTTTTTATGGACTTTCATTATATTCCGCTCTTTCTTGCTATATAATATCCCGACGTGCAATTTACCTACCTACTGTTTAGAGTAGTCGTCTGGGTGTAATAGAACACTTGTTATAACTTACTTCAGGCACGTTGCGAACTTTCGTGTTCGGCGCAAAGCTGCTGCTACTTCTGCTTCTCAATTTACTCGTGGCGACATTGTGTGCTAATTCATATCATTATAGTTCGATGCTTATCATTCGGAAAGGAAATTGAGGAAAGTTTAGTTTTAATACAAAATAGAATATCTCCTTTCTGTTTCTATAATTGAGAAATCTTATTATTGTTCGATTTATATTGTGAATGCAATGTAATAATTCGAGGAAATTTTATTTGTTTTCCGGATCACACGAGAGCGAACGTCTGAAGGTGAGCGAGCTGACGGATGAGAAACTCCCGAGAGATGGATGTAGACAAAAAAGTTTTCATTGCTTCATTATGTAAAAAAGAATCGAGTGTATAAACAAAGTCTTCTTCAATAACGCGATACTCGCTAAACGACGAGTGCTCAAACCTGTTAATATACTCTCATAGCTATAAGCAAAAGTTACAGCGCGAACAAAGTTGAAACAATTATACGAAATTGCGTAAAACACTTTTTTCTGTAAATGTAAATCAACGTATATTTCTAAATTCTAATTTCAACGCTGTCAAGTCATTATCTGGCACAAGGCTGATATGCATGTACGTATAATATTCTTTCTCGTATACATTATGTACAAAGTTGCAGATTGCGCATTTGTCTTCAAACAATTTTATCTTCGATCCAACGAATAACAATATTCAATCCGTAAAGATTTTCAAATCTGAAGAAGCCACACGTCATTAGAAAATCCCTGGAACATGTTCGAAAACAGCAAACGGGAAAGCATCTCTCGGGCCATTAGGCAGAGAGGCAATCCATTTCATCAGAGCAGCAGCAGCAGCGTCTTGTCGAGAGTCTGTGGGAGATGGACGTAGAGCAGAGGAGGAGGAGGAGGAGGAGGAGGAGGAACTAGAAGAAGATCCACACGGGCACCTGATGGTGGAACGTCGCTCGCAGCCCGTCAGTGGCTTGGTGATGGCTGCAGCGACTAAAGCCAGCCAGTGACGTGCTTGCACGTCGTTGGGCCCCCCGATCAGATTTACAACAATTATTTAAAGGGACAATTACACGTTTTAATGAACAATAATTCATCTTTTATAACTCACGGGATACAGTCGAGATGTATCCTTAATTGAAATTCCGATCTACAACAATCCAGATGATATCGGAGCATATCAGTATGGCATTCCCCGGACTTCAAAAGCCCGGAATCACAAACTCGGCGGCTGTGCGCATTATTATACCATTCCATCGTTTACAATTCGCTTGAATCTTGAATCCATAGCCAAACATGCTATATCCTATACTATATCCTATCCTGCAGATCCCTTTCTGGAAAAACTAATATACACAGCCGACACATCCACGTCACATTCCTGACAGTTTCGCGCAGATATAGCTGGCGAAATAATAGAAGGTCGAGAGTCTGGCGCGCCCCTCTCATCCGACAATCTTTGGGAAATTGCATATCGAAGGGACCAGGACACGTTGCATATAGCAGAAAGGGGGTCCATATGTATATATGGATAGCTACTGCAGCACATGAGAACGTATAACATTTCGCCGAGGGATTCGGCCGTTCCGCGCAGGGCTGACGGCGCAACCGCTCGATCCCGTGTGGAGGCTGATGTGTGAGTCCATGTGTATGCGTGTGTGTTTGTGTGGATGAAGTAAATAAAGCTATGTTTTAGTAGAGGTTTTTGGTGTACATTAGCTTTGAAAATAGTAAATGTGGTTTGGTTCTTTGTTAGCTGCTACAGGTCGAATGGCTCAAGGTATTTCTGGGTTCACTTGAGCGAACTGTGCCGCCGTCATAATTGATATTTATATTCATATATAGCAGTTCTCGTGAAATCGATAATGTACATAAAATCGATTGAAAATTAAAACTGACTGACTACTGACTTTTGTAATGGAAAGAAAAACGAATGCTGGATAGTAGAGAAACACAAGAAGAGCACAGTCGAAACACTGAAAAAAGACAGTATAAGAAACAAGCAAAAGAGATGGATAGAAAACTGAGAAAGAAACTAAAAAGAGAACAAATGGAATACAGGGTGTTGGAAAAGTATGATCATCGAGTGTTGTAAAAATTTATTTTATGCTGAAAATATTAGATTTTGTTAATATTTGTTGCAATAAATAATACAATTTCGTATCTTTTTAAGAATGTAAGAAATAGTTATTCTGATGAAAAGTATTGAATGGAAATACAGTTACAAAGACAATATTATATTTCTTTTTATGCGTATATTATTTTTAATCGCGCAGTGGATCTCGGCCCCCAGACTTTCGGTGGCGTCTCCCTTTAAGGACGTAGAAGTTCCACGATGATACATTCCCAGTCAAAAGTTGGACATGACAAGAAGTTTCTGAAATTACCGCTGAGTCATATCGGTGAATAGGCCATTTCATATTTAATATCCTTATAAATTATTCTGCATATGTAGCGGCAAACATGTTGCGAGAAACTTTTTCTTGCGTGAATATTTATATTAGAGGCTATATACAACAGCAAAATTACCGAGTGAATACAATGAAGTCTACATACATTTGAGTCCTACTTCGAGCTGGATTAACTTTTCGGAAAAGTGACGACAAAGCCTGAGGTGAAAATTTTTCCTAAAGTCATGCAATGAGATCCATCAAATTTCAACTTTTAGATGATCAATCAGGATAATAGAAATAAAAATTATTAAAAATCTACAGCGTGTAAAAGACATCGATCATAAATTCTTGATAAAATAAAAAGCATGGAATATTCCTGCAATGTCCTCGTAAATTATCGATAGAAGAAGTTTTTTTAAAGAAACAAACGAAGCACAATACTTCTCAGCCACCCTGTACATACCGACACGATTCCACCTCACACTAACACTCCCCAAAGCTTCAGGCTAGCATTGCAGGAAGGGGGCATTCTCGTGCGAGTTTTCTGCCCCGTCTCCCTCTCAATCTCTCTTTCTCCAGCTAAAAGGACTTTTCCCCGGAAGGGTCGAGAGAGCGACTATATACCCTGGGACCGGCTCTGCAGCAACAGTAGCAGCATCAGCATCAGCTTCAATGGAGCGCAGCCAGAAGGAGGCATATACTGCCGGTCGGCGTCGCGGATTTTAGGAGAGACTTTGTTGCGTAGCACGGGCCGCATTTACAATTTAAATGGCTCGCGCGCACGCCAGGGACTTTAATTCGAGCCACGAATGAATTGTGCGTGTGGGTAACGAGAGATGGAG
>UCQR01000194.1:0-26996 GCA_900474235.1 Cecidostiba semifascia
TATTATTATTATTATTATTATTATTATTAGACGTGTACGTTTGTATTGTTCGTAAACGAAATGACAGCCACAAGAAAATGCGAATATAATACTATTATAATTTTTTAGTAACTCATCTCTGTAGCTAATATTATAGCTACACGGTGCATAGTTATGTAACGATTGATTTTATAAATACACACGCGAATTTTATTCATAATCAAACTTTTTTTTGATGATGATCGCATTTTCATTTCATAGATATTGTAATTTATTAAACGAGGTGTCATTGAAATAAATTATTTTATATACACCAACGTTCTTGTTTCTTTTTTGGTTTTTATATAATACACGCAAAATTGATAGAAAGAGCCGTAAAAGAAAACCACTTTTTTTTTTTTGAATATAATCATAATGTTCCACGAAGAGCCGTAAATAAAATTTCGCAGGTAAGTGAGCTGAAAGTGAGTTGTAATTTGTAAAAATTTGGAGTTCGCACGGAGCATAATAATTGAGCATGTTAGATGGTACACTATCCAACAAGTACGCTTGACTATTATACACATTTTTTTCTATATCTAAAAAATTTATGGCGACATGTTGTATAACAATTCAATTGTGGAATAGGGTAAAATACATCGAAAATCAATGGAAATCTTGGATCTTGCAAAAATAGAAAATCCGCGGCATTTTTTTTTACAAAAGGAATGTATTTCGTTATCATGGCAGAGGTCTTCTCAATCTTTCCTAATCAAAATTTTACACTTTGCCGTTGAAAGATTTTATTACAAACCGTTGCTAATCATCTATTCTAAACTCAATTTCAATTTGTGCGTACGTATGGACCACGATACACCGCGAAAAAAAATGAACCAATATAGTATAAAATCTTCTCCGTGCCTCTGGTCCATGAAGATAGGTGGCGCATAGTCATTTTCCTACTTCCCTTCATCACTATCTGCGCGTACACTGCATGTGTATAGCAGCGTTCGTCAACTATGTCAGATTACTAGAACTGCCCTTTTTTTTCGAACTGATATGCAGCTTGGGCCGCTTATGCTATAACTGAGACTTGAGGATCCGGCCAACGGCTTTGGTGATTTTATTACTATTTGAAGGAGCGAATATGGCTATAACAAAAAAGAAAGAGAGACAATAAAGGAGCAATTGCCGCAGCAGAGTGCGATCTTGGCCGCGAAGCACAAGAAGCACAGCATCAGCGAGAAAGAGAGAGAAGAGACGACCTTGGTAGCCTTGAAACCTCGCAGCGCGGACTTTGGCTTCTCTTTCTTATTCTCCTCCACTTCTTCTCTCTATACCTATATATACCTATATAAGAGCGACGCGCGCCACGTGTTGTTATATACGCTCGTCGCTTCGTAAAACTCGCGCCTCTCGAAACAATGAACGGCGCGTTTCGAGCTGAAGCTAATATTTCTTCTTTTTTTTTTCTTTTGCAAGTATATGTAACTTTGTTTTTCTCTTGCGCGGAGTATATACAGCGACAAATGGCAGTGGAGAGTGTGTATAAGGGAGGTGCAAAAAACTTGATTGCAAGCGCGCGCGCATTATAAGGATTCGAATAACGACGGGATTTTTTTTCTTTTCTTTTTTTTTTTCAACTGAATGTGCATCTCATTGCCATTATAGTGTGCGGAGGTATAAGTATTCGATGGAAGAGTGCGCGCGCTGGCTCTGTGATTGAGATCAGGTTTGAGGAGATTTTTAACGTTGTTATACTGTGGTATTACGATGAACCATAATATATAGGGGAGAGCGTTTTATTTCAAAGTGATCATTATTGATAAATATGTACAGTAATTATTATGTAGCTGAAGAATACTTCAGAAATTGATGAAACGGTTCGTAAAATATTACGAAAAAAATATACCTATCGACATTTTAATGACAGTCATGCTCTATAGCATGGTTCGTTGTTTCCTTTTAATTGTTGCAATGAATCTAAATATAACCGGGGATGACACTCCATGATTATATAGTCTTCCGCGAATACGTTATATACACATATATTCCTCATGTGATCGTCTAACAAAAGGGAATTTATATTGAATGAATGATGACGCTTCGAATGAATAGTAGGGCAGTGAACTCCTCACACGTGCGAGGAATTTTTGATTATCGTTTGGTTTTACTCTCTCTCTCTCTCTCTCTTTGAAAGACGTTAAACAAATCCGTTGATGATAACAAAAATCTTCTCAGCGTAAATATTATGAAAAGTCGCTTTAACGGCGGCCAAGAGAAAAGTATTCGTCAGTAAACGTTTCGTTAAAGCAGACGATGAACTTTTTGTCTTTTAAAAATAAAGTCACAGACACACAGCTTCTCCAACGTTATTTACAACTGGCATAACACGTCGCTCTCTCGACATCTCGCAAGTTATACAATACCAGAACACTATACTCGATGGAATAAATTCATTCGAATATACAACTCGATTCTCAATTTTGCATTATATACCGAGAAATTCGGTTCAAAAATAAATGACCACAAAGAATTAGCCTCCTCTCTTCTTTGTTTAAATATATACAAGTGCAGCGCGCGTACAAGCAGCAGCTGCGCGAGTAGAGAGTGCGATGCCCGAGGAATCCGGCTCTCTCTCTCTCTCTCTCTCTCTCTCTCTATTGCTCTTATTTTATTCCCTCTCCTGTATGCAGTATATACTGCTCTTTCGTCGCGTGTCGTTACTCCCTTTATATACACTCGCTAAAAAGAGAGCACTTACGCTATACTTCTCGCGCGAGTCGTCTATTTTCACCTTGAATTCCGTATATTAAAGCCACATTTCCCCGCGACGACGAGCATCAGGAGTATATATAGACGAATAAGCGTCGCTGTATTATACACTCTTTGATGCAGTCGTCGGCAAACTTCCTATAAGTCAGGCTGATGCGTTTAGCGCCAAGGTTATTTTAAATGATGCGCTGGATTTGCTGGGAGCGATTTTTTCTTACTTGATGCGCTGAGTATTTTGGGTGATATTATCTTAAGTGGCTTTTGAGTGTCTGTACAGGTGTCCTGATGGGATAAATTAGGCATTTTTTGCGTAAAGGTGGGCTATGTTCAAAATAAAATAAAACTATACGATTTGTATACTTTTTACTCATTTGGTTATATTTGGAATTATTTTTAATAATTTACATAAAAATGCATGCGGCGTCAGTTCGAGAACCGGCCACATGCGCCGCCGCGCTAATATATATATACTCATAAAAATCTAGCTTCTCACCCACACTTTGTGCAAGCTTGATTTAGCATACGCTTCTTTGACGCAGCTTGCGAGAAAACCGAGTTTCGCGTACGAAGTGTCAAAAAATTTATTATATTTCGAGTATAATTATATAGTCTCTAGCATTTGATAAAAGTAAACTAATATTTCATCTTCAGCTTCCGATACTCGCTCTATAACGTAATTTTTCAAAAATTCAAACTTGAACAATACATCATTCAACAAATGTCAACAGCCGCATACCTCTCACACAACACCCGGAACAGTATATAATATTATCTATAAGTATATACGTCCACATCAGATCACCGCTTATTATTTAGATATATGCGCTACTGCATAGTGCTGCCAGTATACGCGAAGCTTTTATTGTTTTGACATGCGCGCGAACGACGCACCGGCTAATTTATATACTTATATACTGTATAGGTACATCAAGCTCCTTCAATTCAATTTTAACAATGCCGTAACGGTAACGATTTTCGTAAGACACTATGATACGCATCAATATATAAGTGGTCTCAAGTAGTAAATGTCAAGTGTGGTCAGCCTGCGCGCCAACCACTTGTATTTTCTTTTATTTATCCTAAACTTCTTAATATATTGCGCCGCGTATAAACAACCCACCAATAACGATCTCTCCGCGATCTACGCCTCGCCACATAATAATACAAAGTCAATTTTGTATAAACGCGCAGATTCAAACAAAGTGTCAGTAAAAAACACAAAGAGCCACCACACATACACACGCTCACGCCAGTCTCGAAGAAAATAAATCTCCTCGCTGCCTCATCTCTTTGTGTCACCGGTTTTCTCTTCTTCTTCTTTCCCATAAGCATCGCAAGTTCTTCTTCTTCTTCTTCTTCTTCATTACTCCTCTTCGTCGTCGTCGACGCGATGCGCACGCAGTTGGACTACTAGCTAGTAGTATAGTGGCGGTGCGCATGATCCCCTTTGTGTTATTTTCGGCGAAATATCGCTAGCGAGCGAGAATAAGAGGAGGACGCGCGCTGGTATATAGTAGAGAGAGAGAGAGAGAGAGAAAGAGCGAGTGAAGCTTTAAATAGGACCGGGCCGCGTGACGAGGAAGCCAGTTCGTTTAAACGATTCCGTTACTTTGCACGCATGTTGGAGCACCGCACTATCTTCGACGTGAGTAATTGATATCAGATCGTATACGTTCCCAGCAGTGATAATATGCGATTGAAAGAAATCGGTGTGTCGTGCATGAGGGAAAAATCGTATACATGATGTGAGATATATCGGTATAGTGATTTGTATTATATGACACTTGTGCAGCTGGTGAACTTTTGTGGGGTTTTTGGAGGGAATCGGTTGGTATTAGTTGTGCTTTTATGTGTAACGGGAGATGTCAAGCTCTGTATGAAAAGAAAAAAAAATCAAATTACGCACATGAGAAGTTCAAAAATATTTATTATATTCATCGAAACGGAGAACTGTGTCGTTTGTATTTCGAAATGTTGAGCTTTTCGTGACAGAATACGTTCAAGAAAGCCTATCATCATCATGCGGTTCAACAACTCGTTTATCTCGTTATATTTTGGGCTTTTTCTTCTTAACGCAGCGACGCGCACTTCGCGTAGTGAAAATTCATTCCCCGCGATGTGCAGCGGCCAGTGGTCTAAATTTAATGTGTCTGATTGGCTTTTAGGCCACGCGTTAACACGACGTTTTCTCGGACCAATTATATGACCCGCACTTAAGATCGTCAGATCCAATTTATTACACACGATGGATAGCCTACACTGTGTGTAATTACCAAAGAGAGGGAGAGAGATGTTTTATTTTTGCAAGCGCGTGTGTGGTACACGTCTTGTATGTAATAAGAAAGTTCAGAGAGGCGATCGCGATCTTTCCATTGAGACACACTGACAAGTGTTGCTCGTCGTCTCTCGGCATAGCATAATATAGCACGTTATAATAAAGCGCTCAAGTGGCCCATTTGTTGGAGATGCTTTGTATATTCGGACGAGCGAATCGCAGTCAAGCCACGCCTTTGTTATGAGGATTATATTTTTAATACCTCGTGATTATTGGCGGCTTTATTATACGAGCTTAATTAAATCAATCAATTATATTATTATCGACTGTTTTCTAAAAATCGACTAATTTACAACCTGATGCTTGTTTACGATATATAGTATGATGAGCCCACGTGGCTGCTGTCTATATTTATAAATCAATGAAAACAAATACGCGAGAATCAACCGGACGATCGAGAGCTTCAAAATTAAACTTGTAAAAAAAACATCATCATCCGCGGAATTAGCACTTTGTATATACCGTAATAACCTGACGCAGATGATATGCAGAGACGGGGCAGACTGCGTGTGAATCTGCCGAGATCCTCTTTCTTCCGGCATCATCGCCGAAATTGCACCGGTTCTTTTGGCAAATCTTCCAAGACTTTGACTAATAACTGGGTGAAAAGATCGAGGTTTTTCATATACATATATACACCTATAATTTCCAAAGTCGCGGTACGTTTACTCGAACTGATGGGTTTTACGCTTTGATTCGGTTATTTATTCATCCGAGTATATTTTTGGGAAAATGATGCAAAATCGTTCTTGTATTTTCAACAATTTTTCATTATTTATAAAAGTATATGTATATATTATGAGCATTAATCGAAGAAAACTTTGCAAATCTTTCACATTGAAAAAACAAAAATATACCCTGACGTAAACGGCCACGAGGGCCGCGATTCCAAAGTTAAACCAACATAAATAAAGTGCAATTATAAAGCGGAAAAGCGCGCGCGCGCGCCTATATACAAATTTACCCGAGAATCATATCACCGATAAATTAATGTAACATATTAAAACGCATCTCCAGAATTTATCTGCCTCCTCGCGCACGCGCTTGATAAAAAACGCAAACTGCGTCGTTTTCGGGGGCAGTTACTTGGCAAGCTAACCATCCATTTTTCGAAGTATTGAATTATAAATACAATATTTTACACACACAAACGCAGATCTCGTGCGCACTGCGGAGATTCCCACGGTTTTATTTTGGCTCTCGCGTGTATACCATTATACACACGCGGCCGAACTCGATGCGTGACACTGAAAAGCTGTGCCAGAAATCGCGCGCGCGCGTCGCTCAAAATTTCGGAAATATACTTATAAGTTTCTTTGTTTACCTATGGCCGCGCGTCATCGCCTTCTCTCGAGAGCTTTTGGATTATTGGCCTTTATTATATATGCGCCGTAGCTTTTGTTTCTGAATTGCGTTGAATGAGAAATCGTTGATTTTAGTCATTTTGATGAGCTGAATTTTGAATGTGAACGCGTTTTGATGAAGTATGTATTGATAATGTGGTGGCACGAGTAGTAAACAGATGTGTATCGATACTCGGATGATTAAAGTTTGGCTCGAATGCAATTTTCGATATTCTTGATTCTGTTGCGGACAGTATAGTTGTAACCTACTTCGAACATGAGAACAAAAATATTATTCAATCCTGGTAGAAACTTTGGCTAATAATTGATTATATCTTTTTTTTTTATCAAAAATGATTAATTTACTACCCGCCTTTACAAGTATAAAATTCAAATTGTTATTTAAAAAAGCTCATTCTGAACAATCTATTTCTGCTTTTGTGAATGAAAGTCGTGCAATATTGCGCATTAATAAAGTTCTCGTTGGAATACAGCGCGTATGCCGGAGACAACGAGACGCATTAGACTAAAAATATCTCAATCCTGAATCTAGCGAACGATGCAAATACGTAAGAGAGAAAGCAAACGGTCCGGAGAAGAATATAATAAGATATACATCTGTTTACGATCGCGTTTTTGACCGGCGAAATCATTTTTCCCACGTGTCACTTTTATTTCACTCGACATATCACACAATTTAGAGTATTAATTATAAGCGGCAAATAATTAGCTTTAAAAACAATGAAGAAGAAAAGGCATTTATATTTTTCTACAATATATTTCAGTTGTATTGAGAAGAGAATCGCAGTGTTAATACACACTCGAGAATAAATCGCGCGTGCAGAGATATATCTGAAGTCTTCCCACAACCTCTACTATAAGGAGATCTGAGTGACACAACAAAGTGCGTATTTTCACCAAAAAAAAAAGTGTTGTCCGGCTGCACTTATTACTGTCGCATAAATCTTCTGTATGGCATTTTCTGCATATTCACTTCTCATCATACTATACCTGTATACCTATATATACTCATACATGACTTTGCATGCTTCGCTATTATACCTGCGAAGATATATTGCATGCCTGATGATATCCATTATCTAACTTTTGCAACACACCAGAAGCAATTATTTTAATCAAGTATATCCATATCAGCTTCTGATGCGAACATCGCGACAATTACAAAACTATTTCTCTCTGTCATTATATACACACACCTTAAAACAGCAAAAACAATATGCGCAAAAGTAAATAAACAAAGCACCTCTTGTGTCGTTTTAGATACAAAAAGCGTCTATCTATTTCTGTTCTGTATTCTCGTGCTCAACGTACCCCGTCTTCGTAATAATACACTCGTGTGTCTCGTCTCTAAATCGTCATCCTATATATTCGCGCAATCGAAGGCGCCAAATGCATCTATATAATACAACAGTCCTAAAAAGCTCTCTCATAACTTTCGACCGATCGAATAAGAAGCAAGCTTGCAGCACATATATAAGCTACTCGCGACATTACGTTATAACATGCGCGCATATGGGCATCGTGCGATCGGCCGCCGGTTTATTTATAATCGAGCTTTCTTGGCGTTAATCGTGCGCTAATCTGTCTATCGGTACCGCAAGCTCATCCTCTCCGAGCGAGAATATAATTGCGAAGCTTGCGCAAACGTAGATAACGGGCGAGAGCTGCTGCTGCTGCTGCTGCTGCTGCATCACCTGACGCAATTCATTCAGCTATATAGACAGATATATTATATGCTGCTGTACAGATAGCTAGAGAGAGAGAGGAGCTTGCGACCGAGAGTTAATCCGTTCGCGCGAGCGATGATTGCGAGCTGTCGACACGTTCGGAGAGGTTTTAACGAGCTTGCGGCTATATAAGGAGAAAAGTGAAAGCTGAGCAATTTGGGTTGAATGTTTTACTCATTTTTTCTGCCCCGTTATTCTTTCGGTAAAGTAAATACATATAGTGTGTGATGTATTATATTATGTTTCTTCATTAAACGTATACAACTACTGTCATGTATAATTATTGCTCGTATAAATGTTTCTGCCCGTCTGTCTCTGTGATGTCGTAGAATAAGTGAATCTGAGTGTACAAAAGCATGCGACGAATAACGTATCCAAAAGAATAATAATTTTCTCTCGACATAATACGCAGCGTCGTCGCCCACAGTATAGTCTCTCATGCCATCAGAGACATATAAGACCGGAGGCGACGTCGCTGTAATGTTGTCAAGTCGATCTCATGTACCTGCTTTTGCAGCTTGAGCTTTTCCATACGAAAAATCAAACACAACGCGCGATACCTCTATCATATAAACTTATATCATAAAAAAAAATGTAAAAACAATACTTAGATGCCGGCCGAGTGCATCGCCAATCCGCTTCAGCGGGAACTGGCAGACTCGATAATCCGTATGCAGCCGCTGGACGAGATCCGTATCCTGCTGGCTTGTGGCGCCAAGCCGAACGAGCCGGTGACCCAGGGCCTGAGGCCGTTGCATTACGCGGTCTGGCAGCGTTACACCGACGCCGCTCAGCTGCTACTCGTACGTGGGGCGGATATTGACGCAACTGACGAGTGTGGCTATTCGGCTCTACATCTTGCGGCTGAACATGGTTACCATGATTTGGTTAAACTGCTGCTCAAGTGCGGCGCTAAAGTTGATCATCGCGAGGATACGCCTGAACCTTTTCCCAGGTAATGCGTTATTTTTTTATATACTCAAAGTATATATATGATAATTCCTTTAGAATATAATCGATAAAATTGAAATTTGAATGGTCCACAGAACGATGCTCTGCGACGAGCCGCTGAGACTAGCACTTCGTAATCACCACATCGACGTAGCGAAAACACTACTGGAAGCTGGCGCCAATCCCAACAAACGTTATTTCTTCGGCTCCGAGATCAATCTTGTCTCACCCTTGGATCTTGAGTGTATGGAACTTTTACTGGCATTTGGTGCTCATCCCAATACCAGGGATCGCGCAGGACTCACGCCGCTCATGAAAGCTGCCCGATTACCACAGGTAATATACTTATTCCTCATATTTTATTCGAATATAATAATTATATGACGATCATCTTCATTCTCACGCATGTATATGAACGATGGGTCATTATGAAAATTCTTTCACATCGAAAGTAAAGCCTGCAGTATATAAGCATAGGCTTTGTTTTCAATCTATATATACTCTAAGAAAACGCGACAGTATATTTCCCTTGACACAACATCAACATATAATATCAGCGCACAATAATAATAATAATAATAACAATCGACATCGCTTATCAATTACATACCAATTTTATACATGAATATATCGAGAGAGCAGACTAAGAACCGGAATTTTCTCTTTTTCTTATCTGTTATTGGCAAACAAAAATTCTAAACAACCTCTACTATCCGCACATCCCCTCTACTACTACTACTACTACTTGCTGCTCTCCAGAAAGTGTTAGCTTTCGAAAAGTGGTACAACAATGCCTTCGCGATGTTCAGCGGACCGGCCGAACTTTTACTTGGCTCCACTCGCGAAGTCGCTAGGCGTCGTGCCGCTGCAGGCGGTGCAGAAGGTCACGCCACGGAATTAGGAAGTGTTTTATTCTTTTATACATACATACATACATACATACATACATACAGCTCTTCAGTTCTTTCTCTCTTCGTCACTTTTGAATTCTGATGATTGTGACTTATGCCACCGCCTATGTATAAGCTATATGTGATGTGGTATTATATAGAGCCTTGTAGATTGAAAAAAAAAGAGCATATATCGGTAAGCCGGAAGGGCGTGTGTCTCTGACGAATTCTGACCCTCGATATATTGACGAAGACGGATTTCGATTGCGTCAGCTGTTGTTTTTGTTCGGTAATCGTGCGGATGACCTGCAAAAGCCGCAAGTCCTTCCGGCTTTCTATACGCTTATATTATAGTTGTGGAAGATATGTGTATTTGTCCTGCGTTATTTTGGTTTTTGATTATACACGTATATATAGTTAACAAGGAAAGAGATCCTTTGATATTATAGAACACACCGTTTTGCTTTTGACCTAAATGTGCATGCGATTTGACCTGATATAATTCTAAGAAAAAAATCGTGTTATTAAGTACACGTTTATAATAATTCAACTATGAAAATTTCCACCCACAGGGCATATCATCAGTTCTACTCTTGCTGAGTTACGGAGCGGACGTGAACGCGATGGCTGACGCTCGTCATGACTATCGCACTGTTCTCCACTATGCGATACTCGGTGGTGATCCTCAGGTGATTAACCTCTTGTTGAAACAAGGTGCCACCCTGGATCTTGGACCCGATTATCAGAAACCCACTGCGCTCGATCTCGCCATACTCAAGGGTGATCCAGCCATCGTTGAGATGCTACTCGAAGCTGGTGAGTAACCTCGACGGTGATTTTAATATGCTCAAGTATAATTTTATTATAAATTTAATGACATCAGGTGCCGACGTGAACGCCACATCGCCGATAATAGGCTCGCCGCTCCACGTCGCCTGTG
Organism: Cecidostiba semifascia; assembly: GCA_900474235.1. Taxonomy (NCBI): domain Eukaryota; kingdom Metazoa; phylum Arthropoda; class Insecta; order Hymenoptera; family Pteromalidae; genus Cecidostiba; species Cecidostiba semifascia. The sequence continues at coordinate 10,941 of UCQR01000194.1, forward strand.
CCGACAACATCCCCAACCGTCTGGAAATCCTGAACATGCTTTTGGAACGAGGTGCCGATCCGAACCTCGTGATCCGCAGCGAAGAAGGTCTCTCCCTCCGTCCGGTTCTCGCCGAGTACGTCGCATCGAACGAGAATCCAGCGGTCGAGGTGGTGTCCCTCCTATTGAAATACGGCGCGAGAGTCGTTATAAAAACGCAATTTCGCGACCCCCACGGGATCCTCAATTCATTGCAGAACACAGCGGACAAGCCGCGACTTCTGCAAGCTCTACTCGACGCAGCGGAAAGCTTCGACCCCTGTATGATCCGTAGATCGTCCAGTTTGACAGATGCTCAGAAAGCTCTGGTTATGGAAGCTGCACGGACACCATTACCACTGACTCATCAAGCTCGGTTGATTGTGCGCAAAATGTGCGGCCCAAAGCTCACCAAAGTCGTCACCAGGCTTCAGCTGCCGCAGAGTCTTCATCGCTATTTGCTCTATGACTTTTATTGAGGGGCATCGATTATAATATTATACCGCACTGATTATCGTTATGTTATATTATGCACTTTTTCTATATACGATGATGATGATCGTTTCGTTCGTTCATTTATTTCCTTTTACGTCGATGTGTGCGATGAACGTGAAAGAAACTGCGCTATATTCTATATACTGATGTATAACGTTGGCTAGTGCAGTTTCTCGATTATTCGTATAATTTTAAAATCTTCGCGCGCATGTATTATACCGATACCAAAAACATCCGTCTCATTTGCTTTTAGATTTATATATTGTGATACCCGAACGAATATCGAATTATTTACACATATAGAGCGAAATTAGGAGATATATAATTATAGCAATTATACGCAAACTTGGTGCCTGACGATTGTGTTATTTCGGTGGATGTAATACACGTATGAGAAATTATACCGCAGGTGCCAAACCAGTCAAAAGCGTCGTTCTGTACTGACCCTAGTATTATATATAATATATTCTTATTGCTCGTATTGTATTCGACTTACACATATTTAACGAGTAGTTTTACAACTTTTCCAAAAACGAACTTCGTCGAAATTGTGCGTTATTGCATAACGCGACGTCGAGACAAAAGATATTGACACATATAACAGTCATTTTGTACCTTTGTATGTACAATAAACATATATGATATTGTATACATTCGTATTACAAAAGAAAAAAAAACAGTATTTGAATAATAAAAGTGATCGTGAACCCATGCAATGTGTTTAAAAGTATTTTTCATTCACAATCATAGTTAATGTTGAAATTAATGTAGTACTTCTACTGTTATGCACCTAGAGCGAGAAATGGATCTTTTTCATGGCGTTTGCAATATACGAGTCACAGGCAACTATGTATGTATAAGCTAAAGGCGAGTCGGTGAAGAGTACTACACAAGCATACGAGGAGGATAATCTCATCTACATATTGTATTATTACGTTTTGCACAATTATTTTTTAGTTTGAAAAAACCGAGAGATCTTTACTATTGCAATTGCCTCATTTATTTTTAGTTCTAACTAATGATAATATTAGCTCCTCCATACAAATCCCTTGTATAGTATAAATTTCTGACTGATGAAAAAAGAAGATATTTTATATACCTACGTTAAATGCATACACAAACTTTTATATGATTTCTTAGTACCTTTATACGATTGCGTAGTACAGTAATCAATATACAAAAGATAAAATATTACGGTAGAGAAAACGAACAAGTTTACTTTCTAAACTGCTATTGAAGGTATACTTTCGATTAAGAAAGTTTGGCAAGGAACTTCTTGATCGCTTTAAATTAATTACTGGTTATTGGAATACAATTCTGTATACTAGTATACTGATGTGTACCTGTACTTTTTCAGTAATTTTAACACTGTGTTTCCTCATTACTATGAATGAGTATAGTTACCTTCGGCAATATTTTCAGGATGATGAAGGTGCGTATTATCTGATAAAATTAATTTGCTCATCAACAGTGAAGATTTTTAAATAAATCGAGCTAATTTACATACTTAAGTTTTAAGATGTTAAGGACAGCATGGTCATTTAGTAATTTACTGCTGACTACACAAAACCCAGGAAGAAGCATCCAGAGATGCAAACTTCTGAGGATATTAATTAGATCTAATTGTTAATATTCACCGTAATAAAGAAAACATAATGAACACATTTGAGTATTATGGCAAACAAAATTCTAAACAAATATATAACAATAGTAGATCGCAAGACCTCTGAGTAACGGATTTGATGAGAGGTTTATAGAGATAGTTTTGTTTGTGAACTAGAAACAATATACGTTTAATCTGTAGTTTGTTTCTACCTAGTGGGGGTCACTTAAATTTCTTTTTGCTTATCTGAAAACAAAAATCTAATAACTTCAACCTCTATTATATGTTTCATTACTATTGATAAAGTTTGGCTCAATGAACTCCTTAATTAATCTAAACTATAATTGATAGTTGAAGTACTTCTTAAACTACTATATTGATGAATATTGATTGGGTGTTTCCAACAAATATTATTCTTTGACTATACCGTCAGCCACGTTTTCACGATGATCGTCCTGAGTGGTGCATTAAGAAGTCTTTGATATTGGCCAGTTTAGATCTATTAAACGATAAAATGGATTTCTTTGATAGTCAATATTTTAAAACTAACAAACTCGTTTTAAAGGCAAGCGGTCTGTGGCCTTATCAATCGCATCTACAAAGTACATGTAAATATGTGATTATTACAATAACGACATTTTCGATGGTTTTTGCTATGGTAAGAAAGATTTTGCAAATAGTATTTCTTTTTGTACTCCCAATTTACACTTTATTCGTAGATTTATATATATTTATTCAAGATATAATTAGTACGTCTTGCTTCCAAATAGGTAGCTGGTATTTACTCACAACCAATAAATGCTGAACTTTTAATTATTTTGGAGACTGTTATTGCTCTTACTTACTGTGGCGGCTCTCTTGCCTTATATACAATTCTTTATAGCAAAAGACATTTGGTTAGTGAATCCACGTTTAAGAACTACGTTTTTTTCGCTTTAATTTTTCCCTTATGCAATGCATTTACTTAATTTAATTTATATATATACTTTTTAATGTAGATAAAACAAGATGTCGAACTAATTTCAGCCGATTGGATAAAATTAACTGATGATTCAGAACGTAAAATTATGGGCGCTTTTCTGTTAGAAGCTCGCAATGCAATTCTTGTAACTTTTGGTAATCATCACTCATGAAATTATTTTGTATACGTTTCACGATATGCTTGTGACGTGGATTAGTGTAAATTTTACTATTTCCAGGCTATGGTGTTCCTGCTTTTGGATTATTTTTTTGCGCCACATTTCTACCACGAATATTTAGCAAGGAATCTCTAGAACAGTGCCTACACAGCTTTCCTTACTACTTCAAACGTATAGTAATTAATGAAAACACATGCGATTTGCAAGTCTGTGTACATTTCACTGCTGCCGTAGTATGCGCTAGCTTTGCATTTTTGTCAGTCAGTGCTACGTACATAACCAGTGTCAAACATGTTTGCGCCCTATATAACATTGCGCGGTATTAATATTTCATAGTGATTATAAATTCTAAAAAGTTTCACTGTGGATATAAATATTTTTTGACCATATTTTTACTATTAATTATCTTGTTTTATTCTAGCTACCGATTACGAAATGCAGTAATAATATACAGTGAAAATATTGATCCATTAAATGAATCAATAGACGATAGATTGATTATTTCTAGTTTGATTAAAGTTATTGATATTCATAGAGAAGCTTTGAGGTTAAACGTAGACAAATACAAAATTAATAATTCAGTGTATTTTGTTAGAATAAATTTGAGTATATATTTAACAATTTTTGTTTACAGAGGCATACAGATAATTGAGAAGAAATACAGTCTTGGCTTCTTATTTCTTGAGATTGGTGCATTAGTTCTCCTTGCCATTCTTATGTTCGGAGTAAGAAAACTACGTATCATAATTTATATAATATGATACATCATTTATTAATCACTTAAATATAACAAATAAGTTGTATTATTAATTTTTTAAAACTTTTTCTAGATTAATTACCACAGGGGAAATGTTCACGAATTGTTACGATTACTACCGATATTACTACTTTTTATAATATATGTTTTTTTTATGAATTGGTGTGGAGAACAAGTTATACAATCGTGTGATGATCTGCGTATGTCAGCGTAAGTGAGTCAAGGTTACGTAATTAACTCATAAATTTAAAAGTATTTCATGGTTAAATATGAACAAAAATATATTTGATATTTAGATATAATATCGATTGGTATAGAAGATCTTTGAGTTCTCGAATTTTCATACTCATGATTATGAAACGCACTGCGAAACCTGTTTATTTAACAGCCGGAACCGTAATGATGTTTTCAATAGAAAATTTTGCCACGGTAAATATATTGAAAAACATATGATACGCGCGCTTGCTCTCCTATTATAGGTACATACATGTATCTTTACCCACATATTTTCATGCATATATTTTTTTCCAGATGTTAAAGACTGCTTGGTCAATCGGCACGTTACTACTGACTACGCAAAAACGAGCAAGATTATAAAAGATACAAACTTTATCATTAAAATTGATTATAATAAAAAGAATGTCATCATGAATAAATTTACGTTTTCAACTAATAATGTTCATTAAATTTTGAAACGAATAAATCATGTGTTCCATAATAATGAACAGAATATTAAATAGTCTAAAAGAAAAGGCGATTTTCCAAGGTCATTGATCGGGGTTCAAATTAACGACTGTGCTGATGGCAGAACCTTTGCAAGCCCTCCCTGCCAAACCTTATCCAATTTGGATGACGCATAAAGATGACTAAAAAAGTTTCAATTTGAAATTTCTACAATTGCTATAATATAGATACGGGAGTTTTCTTTTATGGACAAGCTAGATAATTTATATGGATTATCATCATCATAATTTTTAATGGATTATTAATTGCTCTCGACGGTGAATTGTTTACAAATTCATTAGTTAAAATTACTATAAAATCAAATACAGTAATTCGCCTTGGCAAAGGGCACACTACTTAGCCAAACAGGCTTAATTAGGGTAAAATAAACCTAATTAGGATGAAATGCATTGCTCTTATAGGAGGTATTACCAAGACTTCATGTAACAACATATGAAACTTCGACGGTTTTGAGCATAAGAACACCAACAAATAGTCTCGGTAGTGTAAATAAAAATAAAACAAGTGTTATAAGAATAAATATATATTTGAATTTAACGAATCTTTTGGTTCTTACGATTTACAATTCAAATATAAGTAAGACGATGTAGATAATACAATAGTATAAATGTAAATGTAAATATTAATTCACAAAACATCATGCTAAAAAAATTTTTCTTCGTGATGCTTATTCATAATTTTGAAATATTTTATCAACGCGCACTTTTTGAAACAACCACGTGAGTCATGCTAAATTTTTCGCGTCGGCTGCTATTCGCCTTGTTAAACCTTCATATATATAGATATACAGCGCAATGTATTTACCACCAATAGCTCAGTTCCAATTTTCGCCGCTTCATTTAATTTACACGCTAATATTGTCGCGGGACGCACCTTCCCACAAAAGGCAGACGGAAAAATGGTCAACAGATGATAAACATAACCTCTTCAAAATAAACATGGAAAAAGCTGTTAAATTAGCTTTTTTTTGTCATTAATAGTGCAAATTTCGTTGCTATTCCTCTAAGGAATGTAAAAATCTACAATGCGACCGCAAAAGTTTGTGATTCCGTCTAATAGCGAGAGGTGAGTCAAGGCTAAAAAAATCACAAATTGTTTAGGATTTCATTTGTCCATCTAATCCTTTGAAATATGTTATTAACAGCTTAAAACATGCAATAAATTAAATTCGTAAATCTTATTTTCAGCTTTACCAATTTAGATAGAAAAGTTATAATAGTCTCGGTTTTTGGCAAAAGCCAATATAGAGCGAAAGGATGCAAGGCAGAGATGTTTAGTTCTGTTCTACAAGTGGATTTACTGCACGAACCGGGCATTGATAAAGAATCATTGGTATTGTATTGTTATTATTTATTCTTTTAACTGAGCTTTTCTGCAGCGTACATTTAATATTTTTCATTTTGTTTACAACAGTGTGAAATTGAAGGTTACCATGATCCAAAAACTAGGACAGTATATTTGCACTTGAGAGGATTATTAGATGCACATACACTTATTAGCGAATATGATCAATTTATTGAGAAACAAGACCGCAAGGATTTTCTTAGTGCTTGGGCTCACATGAGAAATAAGTATTCAAGAGCACTGCTTGTACTGTTTCACTTGTCTCACGTGGTAATTCTAAGTCATCCAACTCATACGTTTGATCATAGTTACGTTCATTTATTCAGAGCCCTTGACATAGTCAGGTAAATTAATTTATGATATGTTTTAGAACAAATTGAATTTATCATAAATGGTTTTATCTGTTTTTTATTCCTACAGGCAAAAAACGTCCGGCCAACTATCTGATTTTTTAAGCACAGTACCAGGATTACCAAAAGATTGGATTTCTAATGGCAGACCTTGTTCTCCACGGGTATTATTTTATTTTGAGTCTTGCCCACCAATTTTCAGAGATGTGGAAAGTGAGGCAAATATTAAAAAACTTGAACATTCGTTAGAAGATAGAATATATCAAGTTTTAAGAAAAAATAGAATAGTTACAAATATTAGGTAAATTCATTCATTCAGTATTTCACATTAATTTGATAACCAATAACAGAAAAATAACTTTTATTCAATTGATTACAGTTCAAATTCTCTGTTTGCTATTCCTGCCAATCAAGAATTTGTTTTTGTACATACTGGTGATACAGAAACTCGAGATATTCTGGCCTATATGACAAGGCAATTAGTGAAGAGCTGTACCGTTACTCCTGGAGGAACAAATGTAAAACCTTACTCAAATGTAGATCTAGTTGGGAATAGTGATGAATCAGAAGAGGGTAATTTAAAATTAATCCTGTAATAATCCAAATTCTCATATGTACATTACACACTTCTAATGTATTATTTTAACATTTCAGAACCACATACATTTAAAAGATTTCTACAACAGCATATCAATTTAGCGTTTTCAAAAGGCTTTGATGACAATGTAGGTCGTCATCCAGCTCCAGCGCATTTTGAGGTACTGTCAAGACTACAATTTTTTGTAACTTATCAAGCACTTGAGTACTTATTTCTGATTCTATTTTCAGATACCCACGTTATCATTGTTCTTTAATGTAGCCAATAAAGTATACGAATTTTTTATACAAGGTTCAGACAAAGAACTCTTGAGTCTTCATGGACTTTTAGATACTGATGTTAAGTTCAGTAGAAGTCGTTGTACAAAGGTTCTACCTAGAGCATTACAAGCTTATCAAGAAAATCTCCCTCAACACTACACAAGGTAATGTTCACTTACAAGAGGAAATGCAATTTGTTCCAAAAAGCTTGAACTAAAGGAATTTTTTCTTTACATCAAAGGGCTTATCACGAATCAAAATTAGCTCATGCAATGGCTGTATTTGAGATGCACGCCCGAGGTCCACTTTTTGAGGAATTCAGCGAAAAGCTGCAAGAGGAATGCGACAAGCACTGGCGCGCTGGTCGACAAATGTGCCAAGTTCTATCACTTACTGGAAATCCATGCACAAATCCGATTCACAAAGGAGGTGGTGAAGGTGCTGGTGGAGGAGAGCAACTTGAAACTCGCGAAGATTACAAGTAAGCTTTGATAATTCGAAAAAAATATCGAAATCAAATGAGATGAATTGACCATTAATGATTGTGTACATTTTTTTTAGTGATCTGCCTATTATGGAGCATTGTAGTGGCGTTCGATATATATGTGCGTGCAATTGCGGACGATGTCAAGGATCTCGCGAGGATCCTTTCAACCTTAAACAAGCCAACTATGATTACTTTCAAATGTTAGCTATACAATGCGGTTGCAACCAGCTAGAAAGTATTCAATTTCCAGTCTTTCAACCCAGTACTCACAATTACCGGTACTTTGATTCTAAAATGTCACTGCACTATAGCCAAACTTTATTTTCTATAACTTGTATGAATTTTTAGAGCGGCGCAACTATTTTCGACGACTAATCGCAAAGATTCGTTGATACGTACAGAAATCGCTACACCACAAGGTCACACGCAAATTTGCAGTCTAGGAGGGAATGGTAATTAGAATTTTTTTTCTCATTGCAAATGTCTTAATAAAAATGAATATGTATAAAATTTTATGCTATTTTCTAGATGAAATCACAGCTTATGGTAGTGGAGGTCAGTCACCTCCAGCTCAAAGTGATCTAATAGAAGAAGATACACAGAGATTGAGTGACAAAACTAGCTTCACTCCAGGGGATGAGAATAAAGTTGTCATTGCAGTCACCGATGTAGACTCAGAAAATTCCAAGGAAAAATCTCTGATAAGACAACCTTCGACCACAGAGTATCTTCCTGGGATGCTGCACACAGAATCTCCTGCTGGCTTACTCCCACAATTTTCTAGTTGGTCTTTGGTTTGTCTTGGTTCGAGTAGCATTTATTCTCATAATTTAGGTTTGCAGCACCAGACAGGTGTTCTTGCTAACTCTGCTTTCTTACTACCATGGGATGTGACTGTCAGGTGAATGTTACCTATAATTGTTATTATTTGTGATAAGATGATATTGTTCTCGTTATTGATTTTTTTCATGATCTGCAGGCTTGAACATCAAAAAGAAAGGGGTTCCCTTTGGCCAACTGTAAACGATAATAATCAGCACAATTTTTGCCAACGTGGAAAAAATTTCCAAAATTTGAATGCGATACGGGGTAGAAAATCAAAAAGAGGCAAAGAACTGCTAGTAAAAATATTTGTTGGAGTTGAGTATGAGTGTCCTAGAGGGCACAGATTTATGGCTTCAACTCCAGATAAAGTTCTAAAGGCAACTGGTATTGGAACTGTTAAAGACAACGGAAATAAAGTCACTTCCAGTACAACTGACATGCCTCTGTATTTCCCTTGTCCTTGCAGGTGTGACTTTTACTTTTAAAATTATAATTAAATAATTTAATGTTTATAATGATTGAAATCGTTCTGTTTAAATTGCAGGCAACCAAAACCTTTGATTGCGCAACTCATGAGGATACATGTTGTTACACCAAAGGCTCCAGTTCATGTTACACTGAATCCACGTGTTCAACCTGGACCACCTCCCTGCCCAATCTTTGTAACAGGCTGTGAGGAGCCTATAAAGCTTTCTCAAAGTGCCTATTGGATTCTTAGGCTACCGTATCCTTTTTTAAGCATCATTACTGATTTGATTGTTAATCAAATAAGTACAAAAATATATAAAACCTTACATTTACTTATTGCCCACACATTTTCCTTATAAAAAAATTAGTTATGTTTACATGGGAGATAAAGGTCCGTACTTACCACCAAAAGAACCTGTTCCAATATCACACGGCAGACTACTTGCAGGAATGTATGGCATCAGCGAAGTGGTGGGTGATAAAAAATAAAAGAAGTAAATGGAAGAGAAAAAAATGACTGATTGATAAAACTGTACATTAACTGCACTTTTTTCAACAATAAGCAAACTGTATATATAGCGAATAAAATAATTTAACTTGTTTAGAAAATTATAGCAATTCCTTTTGATCCTTCACTTCTTCACTATACACATCACTTTACTTTGAAATCTCGCGGTTAAAATAGAGGAACCAATCAATAAATTTAGAAACCCTTGTATTCAAAATGCATCCCGATGATTGGTCCATATCTTCTCCCTCGCAAATTCTAACCTCCCACAATCGTCCCCAAGAACAAACTTTTTTAACACCAACACGATATGTAGAACAAGTGACTATCGGACAAATCTTTAAGAATTTTTTCGTCTTTGAAAGTTCACTCGCGTCAATAATTAATAAACATTGAGCTACGTTAACGAAGTAACTGTAACATTCACGAAGTCACGTGACTCTCGTTAAGACGCCGGCGCATCTGATGCAGGAACCAACTTGCACAGACGATATAAACACACTTGTCATTGCCGTTTGAATATATGTTTTGAATTTTTTGTTCTGATGAGCTCGTTTTTTGTGTTCGTGATTATCTTGCGTTGATGGAAGGTTTGTGTGAACGAGGCATGTAGTAGGATCTGTACAATTATTTAGTAGTAGGTGAGTAATGCTGTTTTATTCAATGTATCAAAAAATCGATGCGGACGCTCGCTGAAAATACGTTACGAAATGACTACATGCACGTTATATATTTGCATGTTTTATTTTTACACAAAATCACTGCGCGGTACGTATGTACTTACTCGCGGAAAATTCATTGCCAATGCCAACTGAAATTTTCGTAGATGAAGTATTTCATATCTGCTCACTGAATATATAATTGAATTGTATACAAGTATACTCAATTAAACGGATTGAAAACTATTCAATATTTCTATTGACTAATACATTTTTTTATTCATGTTTCTTTACAGCTTTGTTAGTATTTTGTCAAGATGAAGGGAAATCGATTGCCAATGGCTCAGCTATTTATTATTCTGTTGACTCTGACTTCAATCCAAGTCAACGCTGAGTCAGTTCTGAATTGGCTATGGGGTTCTAAAGAAGAATCGAATGTTGTCATTTCTGATGGAGTGCCACTGATTAATATCCCTTACGAAATGCTGACGGAGGATGAAAAGTTCCTGAAAGAAGCAGCGAAACTTGTAACGGATATACAAATTTCTTCACCGTTGGAAATTTGTCAACACAAAGTAGTTATGAAAATTAAAACATCTTGTAGCAGTATGACGGAGGAGCAGCTTGCTAAACTAAGCGTTAATTTGCTTAATTGTCAGTCAGCTACAGAAGGCCGTAAAGTTTTCCCTTGCGATGCAGATATGGTAATGTTGAATTTCAAATATGAAATCATTTTTCTATTCGTTGTGTGCATGTAATTGAAAAGAATTATGTAGTATTAAAGAAATTTAAGTTGGATAATTTATCAGCAAATTTGAAATATGAGAAAAATATGAGAATTAAAAACTTTAATCAAATTTTTAATTAAAAAAAATTGTTTTAGTAAAATATAAATAATTTATAATCATGATTATATTATGTTGTTATACATAAAGGACAATGTACTCTTGCTTACAAGCCAGCTTGAAATTTGAGTCACTGCAATGATGCCATAGACTCCCTGTTCCCACAGGGTAGGCATAATTTCAAAGGGATATTTTTGAACAAGTTTGGACTTGCAACAACCCTCCCCTTGGCACAACCCCCTCTGCATAGTAGTTAGTAGAGTGCTTCCGTAGATATCAGTTGTTTTTTGTAGTTGCTCCCTGTAGTCCCTGTGCAAGAGCAAATATTGCTTTATCTTTTAACCATTGACGAAATTAAGTTTTATTTTTATTTATTATTCTAATATTTTATAATTAGCGCTAATTTAAAAAATGCCGTATATTAAAAGTAACGCTTTTTCAGACCATAAAACAATGTACTTCAAGTATGGATGCTGATACCTGGAATGCCTATCATTTGATGAGCAACCGAGCAAGAGCTGTGTGTTATGCTGCAAGAAGTCATCAATTTCGCGCTCTTACTGAATTGACTGTCAACAAATTAATGCAATCTGCTCATTCTCAAATTCAAACTTTATCATCGTTGAAGGTAAGCTAGTGCCTATGTATTATCTAATATGTGTGTAAATTCTATTAGCCTTTTTATTATCTCTAAACTTTTCTTTATTGTTTAGGAAAGTCAAGACAGATTAGAGGAACAATCTGTTGCTGCTCATAAAATAATAGAATCCAATATTGAGGAGCTAACTAATGAAAAAGCTTTAATTAAAGCGGGTCACGCTCAACTTACTAACATGACGGAAGAAATAAAAAGAAAACTGGGTAAGAATCATATTATGGCTTTAATTTAAAAAGTGAAAATGTAATCACAGTAACACAATGTAATTCTAAATTTTCTAGACAAAGCAAGCCAGGAGCTTATGAAACAGGCTTCAGAACAGGGCGAAAACCATCAGGAAATACTGAAAGATCTAGAAAACATCAAAATTCATGCTCAAATTCTGTGGGACAAAATTGAAAGTAGCACTAATCGTATAATAGAGCAAAATCAAGAAGCTGCTCTGCAGTATGAAGAAACTTTAATGAAGCTTGAAAAAATAAACCAAACTATTATTTTCATATTTGATCTAACAAACAACATGCGAAATGAAATTGATAAAAAATTAGGATGGATCACTGAATACATAGGAGCAACAGGTAAGCTTTATTCCAAATGTATAAAATACACTAAATTAATTTTAATAACAATACTAAAAATTTCCCTTTTATGCTTTAGGAGAAAGTATCGATAAAGTTTATCGCATTGCATTGCATGTGGTGTATTTGCTTGGAGCAATGATTGTAGCTGCATTCCTTCATGCGCCATTTTTAACTAGGTCAGCAATTTTGGGAGTAGTTCCACTGAATCTTGCATCCTATTTGAAACATGGATTAAGTGCCTGTCTAGATTTTGTATCTCTTTCCGTATTGATTTTATTGATTACAGCAAGTAAGGATTTTTTATTTTAAACTTAATATCTATTGGTAAATAAATTGTTCATGATATTTGACGATTTTAAATCTAATTTTAGTGCATTATGTCATGAATGGTATTCAGTATTTGTTGCGTCCTAGAGGCGAAACTAATCCAGAAAAAGAAAAGGTGCGAGATGCACCGGCACCGCGTACTAATGTCAATGGGTATGCTGACTTGAATGGGAATGCAAAAACGCATGACTTTAGGACAAAACAACAGCCATCGTTAATACTTAGAATCATGTATAGCATATCAAATTTATGTACCTCTGCAAACGAACAAATTCATCAGAGTTTAGGTATAACATATTTTACATTTATTACTTATTATTTTACTTTAAAAATTTAATTAACCACCATTTTATATAACGTATTACAGTCAATTTGAAAGCTACTTACTCTTCAATGAAGTCTTGGATTTGGCAAAAATTTATTCCCACAGAAGAACTTTCTTGTTCGTACATACCATCTAAAAAGTACCACGATCGCATTGTATCCAGCAGAATATATCCGAGCATGTCGGATGATAGTACTGATTATAATGATTCTCGCGATTCTCCTAAATTCGTGCTAAGTGATGATAATAGCGTCACTGGTGCTGTATTGAGGCGCAAAACATTCGACAGGGGTGTATCGCCATTGACTGCTTTTTTCAAGGGACCGCATGAGCCTTTAATTCGTGAAACAATGCACGTTCCTCTAAAAAGATCGGTAACTCCGTCATCTCAAAAGTATGCTTCAAAAATTAAACTAGATCGTTATATTATACATATATAGTAGTTTTTGTTAACTCGATAATTTTGTTTTAGTATAACTCCAGTCACAAAACCTATATGCGGTGCCAAGACAAGAAGTGGAAATCCCTGTAGATTGACAGCGTCAAGAGGACAAAATTTTTGTCACAGGCATGCAACAGGATCGTCTACCATGGGTGATTGATTTACTCAAAAAGTCCGAGACTACAGAATCGTCATGCTACAGATGATGTTAAAGCATGTGCGTATTATTATTTTTAAATCATAGCCTAATTATTTTTCTATAACAATGACTTGTATATGAGCAAGATTCATACTAGCGATTTTACTATTTAATCAATTTATGACTTGTATATAAAACGATTTTATTTATGTACTGAAAACTAATGACAGTATTTTTAAGTCAAAATAGTAATTTAGTGTATAAGCTAACTGTTAAAACACAAATTATAAAAGTTGTGTATAAAAAAGCACAACTAAAGCCTTCATAATTTGTGTTTCTACCTGCGCAGTTGTTAGACGTAACGAATCTCAGCTGTTATTTTCTACTGATTATTCATGATTATACGTAAGCTTATAGAGTAAGCTAAGTAACTTTAAGAAATGGAATGTAAAATCTCGAGTGTATTGAAAAGAAACTGTTTTTTATTATCAAAAATTAGCAGCATGAATAAATTTGTACAAAATTAATAAATCAATCACAATAAGCCATATCGTACTGAGTACAAATTATATTGCTCGTAAATTCTAAAAAATCTCTGTTTCCGTCATACCCCGCTCCAACGATCAGATCATGCAAGTTGCAGTAGTTTCTCCCGTCGTCGAACAGACTATACCAATCTTTCGATCTGGACTTGGCCTAACGGTCAAATTGACAATTATTATTACGTAAACGCTATAATATAAGACTTAGAAATTTACATACGTACCAAGGCAGTGCAACTGTGGTAACTCGAGTCGGCGAAGACAATATCAATTTCATCGGCGGTATTGCGTTGTGGAAACACGCGAATCGCCTGAATCGTGTTATTCTCGTAAGCGAACGCTTCTCTCATCTGAAAAACCCAATCTCAATCATCAGTGCCTCCAAGCGATCACAAACCATAAAGAGCCACCTTATACAAGCATTTAAATCCGCAATACTTGTATCTGGACCACTCGATAATCTGACTCCTCAATCTCTGGACAACAAAGACGCAGGGCTCTCCGAACTGCCTGTAACGGAAAAAAAAAAATAAAAACAAACGCATCAAAATCCATAATGTTATCCTTAATTTTTTTTGTCATCGTTTCAAGAAAAACGATATTTTCTTAAAAACGAGAGCCGAAGGTTGTTTTGAAAAGAGACGGGTTAAAAAGGCGCGCCGCCGCTTTGTATGTTTTCCCAAGCGTTACACTGTCTCCGGCCGCCTCTGAAGCTATAAACAAACCGCTAGGCTGCTTTGGGTTTCGAGTTTAGAGTTTTATTATGAAATATTCAATTTTTTATTTTACCATTTCACTAGACAGGATGCGTGCGATGGATAAGGAAAGGTCAATTTCGCGATGTAACTACACAGAGCTATAGCGAGAGTAATTAATGCAAGGCTCGCAATCGACAATTTTTTCTTCCTCGACTCGGTTGTCTGTTGTAGCTTTCCACCTGTTGTGACTGAAAATTCTCGGATTATTCATTCGAATCTGAAAATCGAGGTTATATAGTATTAAAAAAGCTCTCACACACCTGGATGGATAGTAAACTCGTGCTTTCTAAGGCAAATTTGAACGTCGTTCTTTACGAGCTTTTTCTCAGGATCCAACTGCAATCTTTCTAATTTTAAAACTGAATGAATCGAACCTCGAACTAAGGTCGTCATCCTTCTCCCATCGTTGTATTACTTATAATAATCCTATTTTAAAATCCTCCCGAGATCATCACAGATGAAGTTGTCTGATCAACAAAAGAAAAAGCTTCCTTTTTTTCTATCCCACATACACACACACACACACACACTAGCTGCACCGAAAATAAAACGACATAAACGATTTCGAATAAAAAAAAAATACATCACCTCGTCACGCACATGCGCAACCCCTTTAATAAGCTCAAAGCTCGCGCGTCTTCTCTCACCGCGGGCCTAATTGAAAAAGATCGAGAAAAAAATGTCTATCCTTTCGAGAGACACGACGACTGTCAGTCGTCGTGAGTGTGTATGTGTGTAAACGTGAGCGGCGACGGGACACAGACTCGTGAGACGACGCCGGCTCGTTTTGCCCCTTTTGTAGCTATTTTTGAATCCTGTGTAGATTATCGCTTTGTTTTTCCCATAGACACTGGTAATAATTACGTGTATCTCGTATCGGTTGATATATTTTAAGAAGGGGAAATTCGAACACGGAATTATTTCAATAAAAAAAAAAAAAAAAAAGGAGAGAAGCGATGACTTTGTTCTCTTTCGGTGATGAGATATATAACCGTGAGCCGTAGAGGCGAGCTTAGTTCCGCGAATGTGGGTCAGCATAACGCGGAATGAATGCCCATAGTGTCTTTCTCCTTATTCGACTCTTCTGCCGCCAGTTTGACTGATGCGACCACTGCCTCTTTTTCTGTGTAATCTTCTTTTTTTTTTCAAATAATTCTGCTATAAAACGCAATTTTGAACAATTT
>UCQR01000194.1:27608-39328 GCA_900474235.1 Cecidostiba semifascia
GCCGCCTTCTCTCTCTCTCTCTCTCTCTTCATCGATCAAATGCGCTATAGCTCTCGGTTTGCAGCTGTTGTATTACGAGGCTTCTCTCGCGCGAAGAGTAGGCGGAGTCCGTTATTTCCATTTTAACGCGACGAGAAAGTATATATCTATGCGATTTATAACGAACGCCTATACTTTTTCACGAGTATAGTATAACCGGTTAATGCACTGATGCAAGGATATTTCTGGATAGGATGAATTCTTTTTTTCTTTCACCCGCGGCGGCGAGTGCTTTCATGTACAGATAAGAGCTGATGGCTCGAGTGGATGGCGTATATACTTGTGTATAAGTGAAAATGTGCTCGACATGATCGAGAATGAATTTATATTGCGTATGTATATAGCTATATAGACGCAGAAGCCTACTGTCCTCTAAACAATCGTAAATATTATATAGGCGTATAGAGCTGGAGAAAAGCAAATATTTTTTTTACGAAAGCCACACTGCGCGTCCCGAAAAAACACCGCAAAAGGAAGTACTAAATTTCCTCGAGGTTCATCTCCCCTATACTCGAACAGTGTAGTAGTATAGGATCATCATCGTCGTCGTCGTCGTCGGATTTAACGCGTAACGGTCTTTCTAAAATCGGAAAAAGCCTGAAAGCGTGGGAACATAATAAGACACGCACATCACACACATTAGAGCAAAGTGCGCGCGGCTGATGCACTTGGCGCGCGCTTTTTCGAACTTTTGCCTCTTTGACGGATTGCCCATCAGTCTTTTCCTAAACCGGCGGCTCTTGAGCTACTCTACACTATAGCATATACTTGAAGTGCCGAAGGCCGAACACGAGGAGTAAAAACTCGTTAAGGAAACCGATTGATTCGTCCTTTTTTTCTTCTTTTTGTGTGTGTGTGTGTGTGTGACTTTGATGACGGTTGACGCTGGCTTGTGTTACAGAGTAGGCCGGCTTTCGCTCATTTTTCAAACTTCTAGGGGCTGACCGTATACTGGAAATTGAAAAAATTTTAAGTAAATGGTATTGAAAAGTTCAAAAATTGTTGTGAACTGCCCTGTAGACTTGTTCGTATTTTATAAATTTACTTGCATTCTAAATTGATTTTTCAATATTTATCACTAATGAATTAATGTATAAGTACTACCTGAACATAATTTCGATTTGCGCATATCAGCCAACCGTGCGACATGTATCAAAACAAAGCAGAATTGGACTGGCTCACGAGCTTCCCCCAGCAAGCTCTTAAACTATCTGCGACTCTGGTTAGTAAAGATAGGTGGCGCGTAGGCACTTTTCTATTTCCCCTCATCGTTATCTGCGAGTCCACTGCATATATACCAGCGGTTTGTCACTTACGTCAAAACTGCCTTTTTTTTGGCTTGCATGGGCCACTCATGCTATAACTGCCTGAGACTTTTGTATAAATTTCTCTATTGTCACGTTTTGTTTTACGGGGATTTGGTTCTAATTTTCTTGGTCTGCTTCTTGTAAGTAAGACTGACGCTACCATCCTGACGTTACCAAAGAAAGAAAGTCTAAAAAATTATTTATTTATTTCTAAAATGCAGGACGAAAAACATTGTAGAAAAACCTTGCACACAGGCTCTAATACAGAAATCGTCATAATTAAACCGCAAAACTTTAGCGCGAACGTCCCTCTATATGCTCAATCCCGAAAATTTCATCTAAAAAGAAAATCATACGAAATTACCCCACAGTCTACCCCTATAAATAAGCTTACACGACGCGTGCACCTCGTAAAAAGTGCCTCGCCGATCACACACTTTTTAATAACCTCCCACCCTATACAAAGCGCGACGGCGACTTCCTGCGCTTTGAAATTTTTTGGCGCGAGCGACAATGACGATTTTCGGGAGAGACGGACTATAATATAGCCGGCGCCAGACCAAAAGACACGCATATACATATACTTATAATCAGCCGTGTCTCCCGCCGCCCGCGCGCGTGACTTTGAAGGTCCCACAGATCTCCGCCTCTTTTTTTCTCTCTCATGATGCGCGCAACGGACATCGGAGAAGTTTTGGAACGTCGGCTAAAGAGGAAAAAACCGAGAGACAGAGAGGAAGAAGAGACGATTTCAAAGGGACACGACGACACCAGCGAAAAGACGGAATTTTCTGTTAGAGGATCTTTATGATGTTTTGCGTAATTCATGTAATTTTCTCTCTTCTCCTGATCTGTGTGATGATGATGCTTATATTTATAGCATCGCATCACCGTTATATTTACATAGACATATATCGTCGCACGAAAAAAAAAAAAAAAAAAATATGACGGAGTAATAAGCCGTCTCGCGGCTGATGCACCACCCTTTATTATCTTTCGTCCGAAGAAAAAAAAAAGAAACGAAGCCACTTTTCTCACCGGCTCTATAATGTAATGTTGTTTTCCTTCGATCAGCGAAGATATTGCATTTTCACTAAAGCTTCCGGCCGGAAATTACGGCGTCCCTTTTTTTTCTCTTTCTCTCTCTTTCTCAAAAGACTCTATACACATCGCATCGCACGACGACAACGACGACGTTGCAGCAGTTAATCATTTCGAGCTATATTCACTTGCGCGGCTTTCGCTTCGCGGGTCATTAATCTCGTGTGCAGAGGAGTAGAGTATAGCACTGCGGCGTATATAAGCGCACGATAAATATTAAATAATTAGCGGACTTTAGACTTTTTTTCATTTTCAGCGGCGTAATTGCTTGAAAGATTGACGCGCGTTGCTTGGCGTATATACTATACCATCAGTAGCTGGTGTGGTTCGACCTTTATACCTGCGGGTATTATACATACATACACTTTTGGGAGTGATGGTACCGTTTCGCTGGTTGTATAGACACCACGGGTGTTTGGCATCAGAGGGTAGAGCATCAGATGTGGCGGTGGAAGGTGGAGCGTACCTGAGTCTTACCTGCGCTACAGCTGACCAATAGGGAGAGGAGCGGTTTCTCTCGCTTTGGTATAGGTGCGTTGTGTAGTGGATGGCGAGTGAGCGCGACTTTGATGCTGTTGGTTTAAAAATGGCGGGATGGAGAGTTTTTAGAGAAATTTATGATTTTTCTTTTTAATCCAACTAAGCATAGGTACACATTAACAATATATAATTACAGTAGCAGCTGTACTTTAAGTGTCATATAAAACCCCATGAATTATCGAACATACATAAAAAGGTAATAAAACGCATCGAGTTGAAACACGAGAACTGGAAGAAGCTGCATCTCCGAAGAAGAACCTGATGAAATAAGCGATATCTCCTATACACACACACACTCGATATCCTCTTTCTCCTAAATCCTCGCAATGCACTTGGCTACCGAGAATCTCTCTCCGGACTGCTATACATACCTACCACCACAGTAGGAGCTTTTTTTTCTCCCTCTTAAAAATTCACACAGAGCTTACCTACTCCTCAGGGGATCTCTATATACTCAACGCGCGCTTCTCTCTCCTCGGCAGCTAATTTATTGAAGTGAGAAGAGCCAGAGGGATATACGTCGCGTGTCGCGCAACCGCGTTATACACACTTACTCTCTCTCTCTGTTTTCTGAGAAGTTATGCGTGCACCCTACCGAGCCGAGTAGTCTCTCTCTGACCTTGAACATCTTTCTCTTTTGGATCTATAAATAATGCCTTTTTTACGTTAGCTTTCTTTTGGATCTAACCTATACTACTCGTATACGTGATATTATACTTGAGCGATTTATGTATCGCGCGCGCGCATAGCCGACTTTTTTATTATAACGATCTCGAGAGCGTTAACGATTTTTCCAGTATTATTATTCAGGCCGCTAGAGAGAGAAAGATTATTATTGTGAGTTTTTTTTTTTAGACAAAGTGTTATGTTATGAGTGATTTGATCATTTACAATATAACGGCATGCTGTTTCTATAGGGGACAGTACTTTTTATTGACGCGATGAAAATTTATAATTATTTTTCAAAGTTATAATATACGACTTTTCTTAAAAATCAAGCCGCAAAAAACATGTTGTCTTCCGCATAAAATACTCGCGTCACTTTTTTTCATTCAAAAATTTCAAAAACGAAACCCGTGAGACCCATCATCTCTAATACACCGCATATATACCCTGAAAAAAAAAACCGAAAACGTGAAAAGCTCTCATATAATTAATGAACGACACGTATAAACACAACCTCCCCCGGAGTCTTCGCCGCGCGCTTTTTTCCCTCCACATCTTTCCTAAACAGAGGGGTATAAGTAAGTAAAAAACCGGCCTCACGGATCGCTCGCGTCATGACGCGCGAGTATGACTGTCGAGCACATCTCAGCAGGGGTATATACGTATACCATATATAAGTATATAGATATATAAAGTGGCTGCATCGTCGTCGCGCTTCTCTTCCTTTAATCCTTCCGACGCGGGGGCGTCAGGTTTCGTGTGTGTATATGTGTATACGCAGGATTTTTCAACGTTGTTTGGACTCGTCGGTATTCTTATTTTAGGAGAGGACGTGGGAGTTTCTTCTGTTACATAATTATGTTGTTTAAAAGAAATTTTTTTTTTATTATATACGAATGCGAAAAGCGATTCCGAGAACTAGGAGAAGCTTCCTTGAGAGAAAACACTGTATAGGAGCTGGCTGCACACATGTTTTCCTATTGTTTTCACGACCTTCGCCGTCTGGTTTTCTTTCTGCGTGAGATGCGTAGTATATGTATATATACGGTAACGGGAAGACCTTTTTTCGCTATACGCGCCCTTCCTCGTACTCTACTGCGCGCATAATATACCCTTGTAAAATTTCTTGTTTTGTGTTTGTCTATACGATGCGAGGGCTTCTTCCTTTTCAGAAAGTTTCTCGTTTATTTTCTTGCGCAGCTCTCGCGGTTATAATATAAACGTAAATATATCTGACCGAGAGATAACAATTATTTCGTAACTTATTTAAACTAATACTTATTGAAAGGCGGAAATTAGCTTCGTCTGTCCGCGCATTAAAGTCGCAGTATATAGAATCGACGAAGAAAAAAAAAATATGGGGAGAGATATGTCGCGAGCGCGAAGAAAAAAAAAGTATTTCGGGTGGGCAGGTTGATTTGCACTTCCCTCGACTTTTTCGCTCTTTGATGTCATTAATCACTCTCTCTCTCTCTCGCGACGTTATTTCGCCGTGCGGGGGAATCAAGGTCGATTCTAAAAACCGAGCCGCGCTATTTTTACTTCTCATCTCGGCTCAGGAAACTTTTCCGCTCGTATGTATGTGGATATAAAAAACAATTTTTTTGTATTTAACGCAAGTATCGCATAAACGCATAATGCGATTATTCGCGAATTATATATATGGTCCCCTGAAAAAAGAGAAATCGAAAAGAGAATGGAAAGTTGCGCCAGTCGTCGTCGTCGTGATGTCACGTGGCTTGACGAAGGGCGTAGCTTCTTAATGGACAACACTACGAGCGAAAGAGAGAGATCCACTACTATACGAGTAGACATGTGTTCACCAGACGTCGCTTCGCTTAGTCCCTCTTCTCTCGTTTTTTTTTTCTCTCTCTCTCCTCTCCCTACTCTCACGCCCAAGGTGCATGGGAGAATGAATTACGCGCTTTATTGGCGTGACGTACGATTATTACGTTCTCTCTGTATTTGCGTCGCCCGAATTTGCGCTTTACGACGTATTTTTTGCGGATATCGAAGCTTTATATTACAAAGTTCTCTGAAAGGGTGTGAATTTTTTTAGCTATACACTGCGACTTTACGCGGAATTGATTGTTTGCTTCGTTCTCTCTTTCGGTATATATATACGATTATTTATTGGGATTTGTCCTTCGTAGAAGAAGACACTATCACACGCCGCCGTATACGCCCAATAATTATTTTCTCAGTTTTTTTTTCTCCTATGCGAGGCACGTTCGGCTGAATTTTTATTGTAATATACATGCAGTTCGTAGAGGCAAGAGTATATCTGATGGACAGAGATCCTCGAAACATATAAATCAACAGGCAGCAGTGCACTAGAGGTGCCATCAAAATCAATTGCGCTCACAAAACACTTATTATAACTGCGGGGAAAAACCAGTTTTTCCTTCGAGTCCTTCGTGCTAAATTACGGCCGTATATAGCTCTCTGTCGCACTCTCTGCAGCGGATTATGTGCCGGACTTTTATTGTACACGCGCAGGTATAGACGTGCAGCAGTGTACCTATAGCTATAATCCAAAAGGAGATAGAGGGGGGGGGGGGAGCTTTAGCGTAGCGGGGAATTCCCGGGTTTACTGGTACCAGCAGCGTTAATAATCGGACCGCTTATTTATTCCGCAATGCGTTAGATTTGGCACGTCGCGAAATATAATAGCTATAGTATATAGAGAGGAAGAGGCTGCATCTCTCTCTCTCTCTCTCCACCTACTTGTATGTACGTACGTGCACATACACCCTCTATATATTCTAATATTTGCAGGTACTGTCTCGATCGGTCAAGTTTATGGGGATGACGGCTGGTATATATATAGTATGGGTACCAGTCGTCAGCTTTGTCGAGCTGATGACTTTATATTACACTATTATTCGCGATTTATATAGCCTAGTCGATCGTACGTGCTTTTCCTGCGTGTTGAATATTTATAACCTGATGGGTATTGATTTTAGAGTATATGTGTTTTTGTAGTATTGTGTAGTATATAGCAGCGGAAGTTGGATGATCAAACAATGTTGGGAGATCGGTTGCGCGAGTTTGTACAGATCGAGATGGCGAACTTCCGTTGTCTCTTTTCGATTGTATATATATACATGTCTGTGGTTTAAGTAGACTCGCGTCAGTTGCGCTGTTTCGCAACTTTCATCTCGTGATGGGTGGTCTTGAGTTTTTGCCGTAGAAAAAAAAGTATAGGCTGTAGGATCGACTTGAGATTATAAAGATCGGTTTGTCCGTCGAAATTTTTAGAACTGAAGTTATAAAAGTAAAATTATCACATATTATGTTCTATGAAAAAAAAAATTTGCATTTTTTTTCTTTTTCAGTTTTTTGCAAAAGTATGAAAAAGCGTTCTGCGAATCAGCAACTCGACAAGAGTATCTGAAATCGGTGAAGTTTTGCCAGATGAACAACGTTTTGTAGTTTATTTTAAAAATTATACTTTTGTAAAAATTTGATCGAAACTAAATTTAAAAAAAAAAATGACACATCACAACAACTCCCGCTAATAGTATAAGGACTCCGTTGCGCTTATTCAGATAACCGATTATCAGCCAAATAAAACAACAGTTTAGCCGCCAAAATCCTCTACGCACATACCTGTTCCCGCTTACACTCACAACAACAGCATCTCTTCGAACGAGATTATCCATCGGAAAATCTGAAAAAGTCACAAACAACCTCAAGTCCATATCGATATCGCGATACCTCCACATTGTTTTTCCAACTCGAAAATCGTCTTAGCCACAATCATCCGATCGTAATCGGCCTAAACTATAATATCCACTATATACTCGTGCGCACTTGTCGAGAAAACACGTGGTATGTGTTTATAAGTACACACCTGATGATGTTATAGCCGGTGTTCAGTATACGCTATATACCACTTCTGGCGAGCATATGCTCGCGACATGTCGCCTCTCTCTCTGTAGTTCAAGTTCAGCCGAATATTTGGCAGCAGCAGCAGCAGCAGCAGCAGCCCCCCTCGTTTTATAAACGCGTCTTGTATTTAGGGGCCTTGACCGCAAGCTCAGCTCTCTATGCTATATAATACCAAGTGCAGCCGGTTTTCCGACAAGTGTGTGGATTATATAGCGGGGCATCAACTCATCTCGCCGGGCGAGAGCATCTTGGCGACATATGAACGCTATATGGATTGCCGGGATTATTGGACGCTGTAAACGTTGTGGTTTGACTTTTCGTGAGAGATGCACTTGATGCTCGGTTAAAGGGACTGATGTTTTGAGTTTGAGGCTCGTATAGTGCTTTTTAATTTTTTCTCATCACAGACTGCATGATGTTATTAGGCAATTATTTGACGTATACGTGAAATTTCACACACATGTTTAGTGCGGCAAGAAAACTTGCTTCCAGTATAATTTATACGAAAATTTATGCAAGATATTGTTGGTTCAATGATATGCGTTACGATTGATTATAATAAATAACAAGTTGACGCGTTCGTCTCAACAAAGGTATATAAAATTACCACCGCTACACCGAACTCGTTCACAAGCCCCCTCAATAACAACAACAGCAGCAGCAGCAGCAGCAGCAAAAAAAAAATCGTCCTCTCTCGATCTATATAAGGAAAACCAGAGAACACAGCCGGGTCCATATAAATCGCGGGGAATTCCCGGACCCCTCCTTAATACCGGTATAATAAACCACCAGTCCATATAGCTTATAGCACAAACTCTCGTCCCTCTCTATATCCTCTGTGCAAGCTCTCGAGAAGCTTATGTATATATTCGCGCGTAGGGTATATACCAGTACAGCGCGCTCATCAATCGAGCCACCAGCTAAGCAATTAGCGCCTGCTCGTATAGCTATATACGTGCGCGTAGGAGAGTATAGGTCCCAGGTAGCCAGTAAGGCGCTGAGGGTCGACTGGTGGGTCTATACTGTTATAGGGCTGGACTCGGCAGGGGGTACGGGTGGTCACTTTATGCCGGGAAATCCCCGGACTTTATTATATACGCTGCGCCCCTCTGTCTTGTCTCTCTCTCTCTCTCTCTGTGCAAGGACCGCGTAGTACTGTATAGCCACCAGGAGGATTCGAGAACTTTGTGTTTACACTGTGAGAGTACGGCTTTATTGTACTATATCCGCCTATAGCTGGTATACTATATAATATACACTCGAGAGAGAGTAGTTCCTTCCTTACTTGTTTTCTTCGATGTAAATTGATGTGTATATTATTAAGCTGTAGGTTTTATTCATTGTGAATCGTTTGATTGGTTCGGTGTATTTTTTCTATAATAGTAAATATTTACAGAATCATCCGTATTTTGCAAGTATACCTCATATTATATGATGTGAAGTAAAGAACAATGATATTTGATTGATTTGTCTAAACGATCGCGCCTGAAATTTTTTTTGATGATTCTGATAAGAATGCCAAAATGAAACTTTCCTCACAATCAAAACAAATCATTTTTTAATTAATTTACATACCGATCCCTGCAAAGCCAACAACACCCAATACCTAAAACTCGCTTCCAATCGACACCTCTCTAATATCCCTTCAAAAATCAACCCTTCCCTATAAAAACATCAGCTGCATCTACTGCGCGCAGCCAAAAAACCTCTGCACCCCCGCACACTTACCCGGTGAGAGAAAAAAAAAGACACCGGCTCTTTCTCTCTCTCTCGAAAGGCTCGTCGTCCTCAAGTCATAAAAGTTGAGTTCGCCTCGCCTCGAGTATACTCTCTCACGGGGCCTCATCCCGAACATGTGTCGCCGATGCTGCTGTCGGTCGTAATTCGAAAATTTCGCGCGCGCACTCTCTCGACACATGTTCGACACACGGCGTCGTCGGGCCTCTCTCTCTCTTAGTGTAGCTCATAAATGCAAATGCAAGACTATACTTGAAAACACATGGGCGCCTCTCTCTCTCTCTCTCTAGTTTGTAGGGCCCATCAAGACGGAAGGAAGGAAATTGCCCCTGCGAATGGGCCCGTCGTGTTTTCTCGAACTGCTGCTGGCCGTGTGTCGAACACATGGAACGAACGTGCCTCAAATTCTATTATTTTCCGATTGTTCGGGATTACTGCGTGAGAGGCCCTCGGTGTGTATATATACCTTGAGAGTATAAGGCCCAATCGTTGCTGCTGCTGCTGCTGCTTCTGCTGCATGTGCGCCACGGCGACGACTATATCGCCGCCAGATGCGTCGTCGATGATGTTATATACTGCCATACCTGCGGAATGATTTTTTTTTTCTCGTCGCACGGATTAGAGTCGACGTTATAAATTGCGATCGTATCTTTAGCCGTATAGCTGGTGCGCGCAGTTTTGGTGAAGGTTTGCGCAGGTTATAGGGGTGTATACGCGTACATGTGGTGTTTATGATGAATATACTATAGCTGCTGCTGGTGGTTATATTGCTGCGAATAGCTTATTGCGACGAGACTTGTTGCATTATTACGTATAGCTGTACCTTTTCACTTGACTGTTTATGATGCGGTTACGCAATGAGTATTATTTTTTAAATTTTAATCGATATTATAGGGCGGTATGATTATGTTATGATATTATAGATATGAAATCTTCATAAGAGAGAAATTTATCATTTTTAAAATTTTTGCGAAATAATTATCGGCGGTGTATCATATAACATTCATGTATATTCGATTGCGTCATATACAATATAGCGTAGAGTCTTATATGCGTTGGAGCATAGCGGGGAAAAAGGGGCGTTGAGTTTCTATTGAAGAAAGCCTCGAGAGAAGCGCCGACGACGATATTGAATGGCTTGAATGGCGACAGGTGCCCACCTCCAACATGGCTGACTCGTCACATAGAGAGAAGCTTTTCCATTGTTCCTTCTCTCGGGGCTTTACAGTCGCACTACGAATAATATATCCCTCGCAATGACATGTTTTAAATTAATTAATTAATAACAATTAAAAATTTTGAAAAAATCGATTTTTTTCAAACTCTTATCCTGTATACAATCTGTCCGAAGTATAATAATTGATGATGTTTACCACCGACATCTGTCCGACTTATACTTGACTTCCGCCGATAGCCTGCGACAATATTTTCGAAAAACATCGAAATCCATTTGAACCTACACTTTCCGGCTACTATATAGGTACCCGTATATTCCTTCGTCGGCGCGCTGCTGTCATATATACATATACAATGATTTGAGCTGCAGAAGAGAAATGACTTTATGAGCCTAACGTGCAGGTATCTATATACTCTGCGAAATGGTCTCTCTCTCTGCACGCACGTACGCATGTGTATATATCTCCGCCCTATGAATTTCAAGCGCAAATATTTTCACGGGTCCGCAAAATCCTTAGCTTCTTCAGTAGGTACATGCTCTGACTTATACGCGACTTATCTTCGAGATGATGATAAGCTTATATTTCTATTGTAAGTCATACGTCGCTTGACTTTTAAAGCTACTGGTACATATATTATGTATACTGGCAGAGTTGAGGGAAAGAAAGGGTTAAATTCGATTGTCGTCCTTTTTCGAGGCAATCATATACTTTGATGAAAAAAACACGTTTGATATCATAATAGAATTTTTTATATCAGACCAACATATAGTTATTGTTAAAAAAAAAAATACATTTTCATCAACAAAAATATAAGCTTGCAAATTTAGTGTACTAATTATGTTACTCGCGCGCACCTATAAAATACAAGACATAAGGAAAACTCGAGTAGCTTTCCCATGAACAAATCCCAGCACCTTAATTATCTCGCGCGCTTGAGCTTTTCGAGAATAATTTGGCTGGTATCCAGGCGATGCATATCGGTCGAGCTGATAAATAACTTGCATCAGTCCGACCGATAAAAGCCAGGCAACAACCCGGAATAATACTTGCGTTTCGCGAAATTTCACTCTGGACTACTCGAATAAGCCGTACCTAATTATGTACCTTGAAATATATCCGGTCGATCGATAATAAATTTTTCGCGGGCTTTTTCATCAGAGTTTACGCGAACTTGAAATAGAATGAATTTGCGCGCGAGAGTGAAAATACGGTAAAGTGTGTACCGAGAAACTTAGATGATTATTTAATTTATTCTTTT
>UCQR01000194.1:47079-63743 GCA_900474235.1 Cecidostiba semifascia
GACACTATACGTTCTCTCTTCTCTGCTCTCGTTTTAATTGCCACGATAATATAAAGCCTAAAAATATGTTCGCAGCGAGACGAGGGAGGCGTGGTATGTTGCCCGCCGTAAAGTCTATCGGTGTAACCCCTATTATATGTATACGAGCAGAGAGCACGTGGATCTTGTTTGGCAGCGCGCGATATTCGGGGCTGGCGCCTATACTTATCCATATAGGTATACATATAGGGGATGACGATGATTTCTTGCGTGTGGAGGGCGTGTTTGCCGGCGGTGCGGCGCTTTTGTAGAAAAAGCGAGGAGGCCGGCCAGCAGTGGGTCTGGTATTTTTCTCTCTTCTATTTAATTGGATGTATCACACGTGGACTGTTGTTTTAGTGCTGAGCTTCGTTTAGGACTGCTTATTGTTTGTATATAGTTTTTTTTTTTTAGTGTTTCGGAGCCCTTTTGAACGATACGTTATAGGTCGTATTTGAGAAATATGTGATAAACGAGGAAAACTATTTGAAAATTATTGATTGCACTTGTGTAATTTCTGCGTATAGATGAGCTAAATTTTCAGATTCCATAAGCTCGATAACTTAAAAATATAATAAATATTCTATCGTATAAGGACTCGATAATCTCGGATAAATCAACATTTCGATTTCAAAAACAAGTTTCTTGAAAATTTGGAAAACACTCATCAATATACAACTCGCAGAGCGCGGAGATTAATACGTCACTAATGTGTTTCCTTAGGCGTATGCTTGGCATACCAGAAATGTGAAAGTTAGCCGCCGACTGTCGGAAAGCCGTTGGAAAAAGTAAACGAATGCGAGAACGGAACCGGCTTATACACGCTCGTATACTACTTCCGTGTTATTCCGCGGTCGGATAAATTGTTGTTTGCTTCTTCTGCGGGAAATTATAAAGGTTCAACTTTTAGACTACACATTGTATGTGTCCGAGATAAAAGTATGAACACGTATATGACAATCGCTTAAGTTTTTTCTTCAACGCGATTCGAATAACATTTTTCATTAGAGACAAAAACTGCGCAGCGAATATAAAACATCGCGCAGTAGGTATATACAGGACTCGTATACACCTATACATAAACGTACACAGTCGTCCTTCCTCGCGAGCGAGCGCAGACAACGCGTCATTCAGATTCACGCGTTTATCGCGCTTCAGGGAGCCGAGAGAGCTGCAGTAATGCTCCCGTAGCTTTATACCCGACTTTGTAAGCTCAACTCGAGAATAAACGCGAGCCGCTTGTGCTGCTCTTTACTCTAAACAATTCTCAGCTACAACTGGGTCGCGCACATCTGCAAAGCCAATTATTTCTTTTCAATTGAGCACGGGCTATAGACGCCTAATGACGTGTTATTTTTTTTTTTTCGCTATTTTTCTATGTGCATCAAGGATGAACTTTTTCTCAGTGAGCTATATGTAAACGTGATTTTATTTAGTACTGTATAACCATAATAATAATTATAGAACATCTAGATAGCCTTATTAAAGTCGCAAAAATCTTTGTTTCGAATCAATGGTGGAGTCGAGCGGTTCGTGTAGTGTTAAATAAAACGAAGAATACAAGGCACCTCATTCACTTTTTTCTAAGCAAACAAATGTATTTGCAAGTTTACAGCAGTAACTTATAACGCAATTTCTATTATGTACATGTTTGTTCTTAACTGCAGAACTAAAAACAATATCATCATCATCATCATTTGGTACATCTGCAGAATAATCGATGACTGATTCAACGCATTTCCTATCACTTTATATGTATTATTGACAAAGAATCGGAAATCCTTCACTTTGCTCCTTTATACGTCTCACTGCATGTGAATTGGAAATTTTCTTTTGTTTTTCATTGAACATTATTACCTTCATTCGAACCATCACGGTTACAGCGGAGTTTTTTTTTTAATTTACTTTAAAAAATCATTTTAAGGTAGTTGTAAAAAGTATAAGAAATTATTCCGTTGTTCAGCTTTTAACGTAGATTTCACGTACTGCAGAACGTAGAACTGCATTTGAACGCGAAAACAACAAAGTTAACAGGAAGAAGCTTTTACATATATTTGGTGCACGTTAAACGAAAAGTTATTTGTACATTATCCTTTTTGATATATAAAGATTGAATAGAAAAAGAAAAAAAAAACAGCAATAAAAGCGCTTTAGAAGAAAAGAAGATCTATCAGCTACAATTATTTACAAAATTCGGTGCTTTTTGGATATAACGACAGCCTATCACTGAAACTCTCAACTAAATTTCTCTTTATTGGCACGATTGGTGGAACGAGAGCATACGTTCGTATTCGACAAAACACTTGACGAGCTTAAACAATGTGCGCTAAAGAAGCCTTAGGTTTTAATTTTAAATTTTAGAATATAATAGGAGAGCGCGCGTGAGAAGAGAAGCACCAAAGTGTTTTATTTTTCATTTTATAAATATAAACGTCGAGAGAACCAAAGTAGTATGAACGCAATAAAGCATACACATGGAAAATGGGGGGAAGAAACGTTTTCTTGTTATTATTCTCTTCATAGTCTGATGATACCAGAGTAGGAACTGAGAGGCTCGGCGTGTTTCCGTTTGATCAATTCGTACCCTGTGCTATTCTCGAATATCAAAATCTAAGGTAACGTTTTGCTTAATTTATTTCGTTACGCGCTAGTAATAGAATTGAAGGCAAAACCGTTTTCAGCATCATCGAAAATTTTCGGTCGACGATGGCTTTCCGGTTTTCCTTATTTTTTTTTTCTTATCTTTTTTTTTGATAACAGCATTCAACAAAGCGCACAGCGCCTTCACCTGTTAGCCTTGTCTACTGCTGAATGTACTCCTGAGTGGCGATACTCCTGAGGACGTACTTGACAGCGAAAGCGAAAACGGCCAGGCCGATAAACATGGCAAAGTTCGCCAATGCACTGTGCAGCGGACTTTGATCCATTTGTTGTTCACCGCGAATCAGTGATGAACCCTCGTTCGTCGTTGAGCGATGCCTTGCTTGTTTTTCATGCAGTTCTTTTCTGCGCTCTAGTTCCTTTTTGATGGTCTGAAAATACACGTTAAAAAAGTTTTAAATGCACAAAGTCAAGAGAATTTTTACGTTCTTTACGCAAACGTTTCGTTGTAATAATACTAGACTAAAAATATCCAACTTTGCAAGTAAATTTAGACCAAGGACACACCACCTTTCAAATACTGATTAATGCACTTAAATATCATTTGATAATTGAATTAATTTTAAAATTAAATTCAAGTGACTTTTAATAAAAGTTAGTAGCAATTGGTTGATGAATCGTGATATTGCCACAGTGATTTGCGAAAATGTAGATACTTACTGCAACAGTGTCCGGAAATAATTCGCAGAATAATTTGTCTCTTAAATTGTATTCTAAGCTTTGTGCTGCCAAAAACTTTTTCTCAAAATCAGGGGTACTGATTGCTCCTAATGCTGAACTGGACTCAATCTGTAAATCAAAATATAAGTTATTTTTTTAATATCAACTATAAATAAAAATATTTTTACGAAAGCATCGCAATCTCTGTGACATAATATATGCATAATACGGTTTTAGAAGATAAGCTATCTCAATTATCTTTTATTCTTGGCCTTTAATCATTATCTAACTGATAAAGGTTAAATACTCTTAGAAGTTCAGATATGTGCAAAACTTATGGAAACTCAAATAAGGTTATACTTTACCATGAAACTGAGCAAGCCAATGAGAATAGTTGATACGCTCCACGCTGGGTTCCATGTATCAGGATGGAAATCCGATATGGAAAGACATAATTTAGTGTTGACTTTGAATCTGCCATTTGGCGTTGTCATGTAGATGCTAGGTGGCTGGAAAGGAAACTCTCCTGGGAAAACTAATTTGCCGTGGTAAAATCCACCTTCGTACGGAGTATTCTCCGGTCCTTTGATAACGTAGTGCCTGAAAATTGCCATTCAAATGTAAACGAGTGGTAATTCGTTCATTATACAAAAAGTTGCAAGAAAGCAAGTGTACTAACCATTCTAATATATTGGTAGGAACTGGTTCTGCCTGTACATACGGTACAGGATCTTTTTTGAGTCTCAAGTAGTCTTGTTTTAATCTGGCGGTTGCTGTACCTGTCTTTCGGTTCATCTTCTCAGCGAGTGACCTTTTTTATTCTGTCAACTGCCCCCGAGTCTCCAGAACACCTGCAGGGACACACAGCACTCGAAGCCTCCGATTAAGTCCCTTAGAAAATGGGAAGAAAAGTCGAATCACTCCTCGAAATTTAGTCGACTCCGATGATTGAATCGATAATATATGCACAGGTAGCTGTGTATATTGCGCTGCTGCTCTCTCCAGAACGCAAAAATTGGGTCGACAATGAAGCTTTTCCTTGTCACAATGGCGCAATTGTTCGGTTGCGCGTTGCGAGCGTGTGGATATAGAAAAAACACAACGCGGAAAATCTGCTGATGAGCACGATCGGTTATATGTACAGGATATATAGAAGTAGCCCTCGGCGAGAACAGCAGCACCACGTCACTCGATCTATATAACGTATGCGAGGTTACGTTCGACCGAAGTGAAGATCAGTATCAGCAGCATCAGCACCGGAGGCAGACGAATTCTGCGGGCATCCGATGTATAGTATCAGCTTACGTGCGTGTGTATATATTTTCCTACTGTCTCATCTCTCGGGCCTTGAACAATCGACGACGACGAGGAGAGAGAAAATGTGTAAATAAATTAAAGCGAGGGCCCGCAGGCGGAAGGGAAAACCAGTATTGGTAGATTTCCTTCTCTCTCTCTTTCTCTCTCCGTCTCTGTCAGACTCGTGCGGAGGAACGTATTTTGACAGACTGATTCAGCAGCAGTAGGCGATCGTTTTCTCTCTCTTCATCTATCTCTTTCTCTCTTGCGCACTCGTACCTACCTACTCTCTTCTCAGCGGTGCAGGGTTAGGTACGGCATAGTACAGGCTATACTGTAGACTGTACTAGTATTTGCGCACTTGCACCAAGAAACGAGCACACACGGATACTGCGAAGCGTCATGCGTCAGGCGATCGCTGACGTGTGCCAACGCGATGGCGGCGATGGCCGGAATTCCGAAATTAATTTATTTTTGACGGATTTTCTACATTACCTGTAGAGTAGTGCATCGACTGCCGGTATATGTATTGTATATATAGTAGGGGGTGCGCCACTTTTATATTATTAAAAAATTTTAATCTCGATTTTTCGTTATTTTTTTAGAAACAATTGTTTTAATATTACATTTTTAGAATAAGAAAATATAAAAAGGTGCATAAATATAAAAAAACTCAACTACCGCTTTTTTAAAAATTAATCTTCAATATTATGTTTATGAAAATTAGTAATGTCTCAAGCATCAATGAAAAAGCATAGTGTCAAATCAGATGATGGTAGCGCTTTTTTTGCTGTTTTGCCTCTATATATCACCAACGTTTAATAAATTGATAAAAAATGATGCGACTATGGGTACACCGAATTAAAAAGCAAATACTTGTTCAGCCATCAGACGGCGACAGAATCGGTTTCCAAGCCCGCACATAAATTCTTCTTGAATATCAAGGACTTTGGCGCGCGTTCGACGACGGAAAGTGCCGCAGCAGTTCCAATCCGCCCCCCTTTCCCCCGCACCAAACACTCACACACACTCTCTCTCTCTTCTCTATATTCTCTTCCTCTGCGCTCAGTCCGCAAGACACGAGCGCGCGCGTGGACGACTGGATTTTCGCGTGCTGCAGCATCTCAGCACGAGACCCGCATCGCCTCGCCAGACCATCAGCAGCTGCTTTTACACCAGACGACGACGTCGACGCCGATATACGAGGACGGGTAAGTCTATATAACTACATCCTACTATTATCGCGTATACATATAGTTGACATACACGCAACGATCATCTGGTGCAGGAATATAATCGAACACGTGCACTGGCCGTGTGCAGCGTTCCTTTTGACAGTCGTCGTCGACGTCTTTGTCCTCCGGCCGCTGGACACGAGTCCCGGAAACGCCACCTCTCGACAGACGAATTTTCGAAGACTCGCAGTCGTATCGAGCCTTCGACATCTGTTCCTAGATCGAATTTTTGCGTATGATCAGAGTCCCTTCGTCTGTGCGAAATAACGCGACGACGCGTACTTACAGACAGCTGCAGCAGCCAGTGTGCGATCCTAACCTAAAACGGCGCGTTCTTTCCTTACGTAACGCACGAGACTGCACCGCGCGCTCCAAAATTGGGAAAAGCTGTGCGAACTAATCTTGGGGCTTCTTGCAGACAGGTATCCATCCGGAGATTAAGCTAGTAGTAGTAGTAGCATAGCAGTAACATGCCGTCCGACGCCAAGAAGAAGCAGCAGCAGAAGAAGAAGGAGGCTGCGAAGGCAAGGCAATCCGGTAAGAAGCCCACGCAGACCGGACAGCGTAACGAGGACGGCTCCATCAAGGAGGACAGCCCAACGCCCGGACAGGACGGAAGCCAAAACGGAACCAATGGAAGCATTGCGCTCAGCGAAGAGGGTGAGATTTATCAGCTGACACTGTTGCTTTTTTCTGTTTCTTCGAGCAAGAGAGATGCTAATAAGGGGAGAGGTTATAAATACACACATACTAGCTCTCGCGATGAGGTGCGGATCGGACTTTATGGTGCGCTGGAGGAGGCTCGACTGGTTCTTTTTTGGTCGGCGGGTATACTCTTTCTTTTTTGTTGATTTTTGGAGAATCGCTCGTTTCTGAACGTTTTGCATGCTGGACGCTCGCTATGCGTCATCGTGGCATCAGCATTGCGGCCTGTTATAATCGGGCAATGCTTTGTCATTGGCATTAACAGCTCAGGAAAACCAAAGTTCCTTGCTTAAAATCATTTGTTCAACTTTTTTTGTTGATTTTCTAAAATCAAGCGTTGAAAAAATTTGAGATTAGATTAGCATATTTATCTCTTGTATTTTTTTTTTTAAATTTTCCATTGATGCAATGACATCAGCTGTCTTGTGAGATTAGTAGAGCCTGAAGGAAAGCTGCTTCGGTGAAATTTACAGTAAAAGTGAAAGAGAGATCAATATAATCTACCCAGCACTATGGTTTTATTGCTCCCCTTTTTGCTCTCTCTCTCTCTCTCCCTCTCTCTTTCTCCCTCTCATTGATGTCCCCATTATTCAGACGGTAGATCCATACTATGATCAATTGAAATATTTGTTGTCATGGACATGGATGATATGAAAGACCAGTCAAAGCCACTTTAATTGCTTTAAAACAATGTTTCCAAGTAAAAGAAAGGGAAAGGAAAGATCAACAGTTTCCGTAAAAAGAGACTTTCTCCACTCTCCCTCTCTCTCAATCAATCATAGAAACCATTTCTAGTAGACTGCAAATAATAATGAAAAAACCATTCTTTCTTTCAACAGAGGCGCTGTGCGCGAAACTCGAGGCTGATGCCAGGCTGAACGCGGAGGCGCGCGCCTGTACGGGTTCGCTGGCCTCTCACCCCCGTAGTCGTGACATCAAGATCTCCAACTTCTCGGTCACCTTCCATGGCTGCGAGCTCATGCAGGACACGATGCTCGAGCTTAATTGTGGCCGGCGCTATGGTCTGCTCGGTCTCAACGGCTCTGGCAAGTCAACTCTGCTTTCGGTTCTTGGCAACCGCGAGGTGCCTATCCCCGATGCTATCGACATCTTCCACCTGACCAGGGAGATGCCCGCCAGCAACAAGTCTGCCCTCCAGTGCGTC
Organism: Cecidostiba semifascia; assembly: GCA_900474235.1. Classification (NCBI taxonomy): domain Eukaryota; kingdom Metazoa; phylum Arthropoda; class Insecta; order Hymenoptera; family Pteromalidae; genus Cecidostiba; species Cecidostiba semifascia. The sequence continues at coordinate 54,820 of UCQR01000194.1, forward strand.
ATGGAGGTCGACGAGGAGAGAGTCAGACTCGAGAAGCTCGCCGAGGAGCTTGTCGACTGTCCTGAGGAGGACGCTCAGGTAAGAGATTTGTGAAATAATCAATAATTTCACTATCATGACTGATTTATTCACAGTTTATTAACCTTTTTAGGAGCAACTCATGGACGTCTATGAAAGGTTAGACGACATGAATGCTGATACAGCGGAAGCGCGAGCCGCTGGTATCCTGCACGGTCTTGGATTCACTTCCAAAATGCAGCAGACACCTACTAAAGATTTCTCCGGAGGTTGGAGAATGCGTATCGCTCTTGCTAGGTACGTCGCCATCTGATTTATATTCTGTATAGGTGTGAATTTAATGAAAACTGTATTATAGCTAACACATGACTTTGCTTTGTTTAGAGCTCTGTACGTGAAGCCGCATTTACTTCTGCTTGATGAACCCACAAATCACCTTGACCTTGATGCCTGTGTATGGTTGGAAGAAGAGTTAAAGACGTATAAACGAATTTTAGTTATCATATCCCATTCGCAAGATTTCCTCAACGGTATCTGTACAAATATCATTCATCTTCACAAAAAGCAATTAAAGTATTATACTGGAAATTACGAGGCGTTCGTCAAAACGAGGTAAGCCGGATTGCATTTTCAACCATACTCGCTTGGTCTTGTGCCAATTCAAATGTCATTCAAAAGTAAACGTCATTGTTCGCCTGCAGGATGGAACTCTTGGAGAATCAGGCTAAACAGTACAACTGGGAGCAGGATCAAATCGCCCATATGAAGAATTACATTGCTCGGTTTGGTCATGGTTCCGCCAAGTTGGCTCGTCAAGCTCAATCTAAGGAAAAGACTCTTGCAAAAATGGTTGCTCAAGGACTCACAGAGAAGGTTACGAGTGACAAAGTTTTGAACTTCTATTTCCCATCCTGTGGAACGATTCCGCCGCCCGTCATCATGGTCCAGAATGTTAGTTTCCGGTACAACGACGATGCACCTTGGATTTACAAAAATCTGGAATTCGGTATCGATTTGGATACTAGGCTGGCTCTTGTGGGTCCTAATGGAGCCGGTAAGAGTACCCTGTTGAAGCTTCTGTATGGTGACGTAAGTATCAATATTCATACTTTTACAAAACTTATTAATAATTCAAAAGAGACTGTTGGTTATTTTAAAATTGGTAATTATTATTATAGTTGGTGCCATCAAGCGGCATGATTAGAAAAAATAGTCATCTTCGAATTGGAAGGTATCACCAGCACTTGCACGAACTTCTCGATTTAGATGTGTCCCCACTAGATTATATGATGAGAGCTTTCCCGGATGTCAAGGAACGTGAAGAGATGCGTAAAATCATTGGTCGATACGGATTAACGGGAAGACAGCAGGTACATAGATTTATTTACTAATTGTGTGACGATCTTTTCGATGCGCTGTTTACAACAACTACAAATTGATTTTCTAGGTCTGCCCTATCCGTCAATTGTCCGACGGACAAAGGTGTCGTGTTGTATTTGCATGGCTGGCCTGGCAAGTTCCTCATTTGCTATTGATGGACGAACCTACGAATCACTTGGACATGGAAACAATTGACGCTTTAGCGGACGCAATCAATGACTTCGATGGTGGAATGGTGCTAGTTTCTCACGACTTCAGACTGATAAACCAGGTAAATAAAATTAATTTCTGTGAAAGAATCGATTTTATGAAAATTCATTCGAATATTAATCCAACACGTATTGTTTCAGGTGGCTGAAGAAATTTGGGTGTGTGAGAATGGAACTGTCACCAAGTGGCAGGGCAATATTCTCGACTACAAGGAGCATCTGAAGACTAAGGTTCTGAAAGATAATCAAAAACGCGCAAAAGACATGGGTCGACAGAAATAGTTCAATTGACGATCTTCTAATTCTTGCGACAAAAAATGTAACCTTTCTACACACCTAAAGGATTGCCTCGAGATTTTAAATGAAAAAACTAAATGAAAATGATAAATTTAATGAACTTTCGCTGCTGTGTAGCGACAAGCTGATTCCAACAATAGCTAATTTATTAAACTAATATAAATAATTAAGTGCGATCTATACTGAGTGATTGCTGAATGTCGGTAACTTTCACAATTAATTTAGAAACGTGATAACATTGGTTCGATCCAATACATGGATGTGAAAAATAAAGTGAAAAAAAGTTGATTGCAATAATTAAAATAGATACATTTTTATTTGAAAATTTTATATAATTGAACTTTGTCATAAAATATTACTGCACGAACTTTATAATAAAAATGATGTGTCAAGTGTATTACTGGTATAATACATACTACAATTTTTGGTGTCGAAAAAAGTACATTATTTCTGATGGTGTAAAACGACCTCTTGAGATTCTTCAGAATGTCGTGAAATTCAATATCTTTAATCACAAAAAAATGACTAACTCCACAATGTAGAATATAATACTTAAAAAATCTATTTACACATCCGCAAATATTTTCTTTGTCAAATTCAATGCGAGTATTGCGTAAAAATACTTCCGTCGTTCGGTAAAATACTATGAAAGCGTAACACACTGTAACGTATCTCTCAAAAATACTAAAGCTGCATATATAATTTTAACATTAACAAGTAACTTCGAATGCTTACATAAAATACTGCTTAGAGATTATCGAAAGATCTTAGAATCTAACTTTCAAACCGGAGTGGAAGCCGGTATAGAGCAGGCCGTCTCCTGGGTCAGGGCCGCGTTTCTCAGTATGAGCAGATGCGAGTCCATATCCTTGAGGGCTTGGTCGATGAAGGCAAGCTTGCGAGCCTGGCTCTTGGGTACTCCGTGCTTCGTGACAAGAGCCAGGTGAGTAACGGCTAGGACAAGGGCAGCGACCCTCGCCTCCAGGAGCCTTGCGTCTAGTGGCGGGTACAGACTGCGAACCGCGTAGTCGACCCGCGTCGGTATGCGTCTCGCGACCTGCAGCGAGAGAAATTAACGATTGTATACTCTTGTGACGAGTTGTTATTGTTGAAAGTAGTCGCGCGCGCAGTGATCACGATACATGAGAATTGTTTGTAACTGTGTAATAAATATTTTACATATCTTTGTCATTGAACAAAAAATTGTACGTTATTAATTTTTACTTACATCGACTATTTCCAGAGGGACGGTGTTGCTGTTGACAGTGCCAGCTATGGCCGTGAGACTCGTAGTCAGAGAGTGACAGGATCTCAGAACAGCTATGCACGGCGGTGCTAGTCCAGTCGCGTCATCCACCCACCTGCATCGAAAATTAGACATATTTCATCATTATCGTCGTAGCTGCAAAGATCATTGACCTCAACGTAGGCGAAAATTTTAAAGAACCTGGTAGCTCCAGCAAGCCACTCGTTGCTCTTCCAAGCATCAAGACCAAGACCCAATCCGTTGTCTCCCTCCAGCAGATCCGAACTCATACCCGGAGAGTCTTTTTGATTCTGCAAAAAGGCAACATTAGAAACACACGACGTACAACATGTACTGCAGCAGGATAATTACATAGTAGCATCGCGGCATTATCCACCGACACCGCTGGAGAGCTCATCTCTTGATATCAAGCGGTACCACCACCTGTTGCTGCTATAGAGCATTGACGACGCCCCCGTGCGTCACTGTTATCGACTTTATACACTTTGTATACTTGATTTACGAATTCTTCTTTTCTCTCTCAAACAGAGAAGTGGATATCCCGGACGCGAGAGGAACCTCTTCTTACTGCGTGTTTACGAGAGCACCTGATCCACAGTGATGGGACTGTATGGGAGCATGTATATACAATATGTATGTACAAATGTACATTAGGAAGCCATTGTCTATAAATGAAGTAGTGAATGTGCAGTTACCAGAAGATGCGGTGAATGGAGCACATTTGCGATTGAAGTGAAAGCTTAGTGCAGGACCGCAACGAGAGATGGAGTTACGAATACCTACGCGTTTTCTTTAAGCATTGACTAGAATTAATTATAAAAGGCTGTTTTATTTTTGTTTGTTTCGTAACCTTCTACTTGATGGGTAATCTGTTTTCGTAACAGGAGCAAACCATGAAATTTTCATCTATTTTATTGCAAAAGATGCGAAGCGTTCCAATTCCGTTCGCCGTAAACTTTTTATTTCTTTTAAATTAGAATTACGATGGTGATTGCAGTAATCCGAAAGCGAGTTTTCTGTACTAATTTTCCAAAAATAGGTCGACTCACGGCTTAGCTTTATTCATGAGAAAACAAACAATCGGTAATAAAGCGATTACGCACTGCGCTTACAATCTTTCCTCTTTCATTGTGTAACGAAAAAAACCTTCTCGACTGGCACAAGACCCTGCGATGCATTTCCAAGTTTGAAAGAGAATTTCGCGCTTCTCTTGACGAAATTTCTACACCCACAAAAAGCAGCGGAACGTGAGAATCAGCCGGCGAACGGTGATCCAATTTCACGCTCGTTATATGTATGTATATATGTATGTGCGCGCATGTAACGCCTTGGTGGAAAAATTCTCGATGATTATCTTCGTCGCGGCGCTATTATAGCCCCAGAGAATTCGCTCCGGCGAGAAAGTACCGGCTTCTTTTTTCTGTGTCTACTAGTACGATTCTGACGTGCACCGCCCGAAAGGAAGCCGATTTAAAAATCTCAATTCGAAGTCGAGCAAAAAAGAAGCGCTAAAAGTGCTTATTAGTGCGAAATGTGCAATCATGTAGTTAAATATTTTAAAATCGTAATCGTATGTAGTTGTATACAGCTAAGAACTTGGAGATACCGTTATGTCGTTTCTGGAATTGTTGAACCAGTATGCGAAGTTTTTTTTTTGTTCATATTAGCGATGAGAAAGCGACTTCGTTACAATCACAAACCAGCATCAAAAACACATTGTGGTACCTTCTGATTCAGAGTGAATCATAAAAACGTTGCTTTGAGACCGACTAATCGTGCAGAAAGGTAAAGTCAATTAGTAACTCGACAACAAACGATTGAAATCACGCTTTGCGCGCGTCGCTATAAATTTTGATGAAAAGTCTACATAAGCGATCTTGAAAGTGCTGAAAAATGAAGTATTTAATAGTGGTAACTGATTTATTTGAATTTATTTTTATTTTTCTTGTGAACGGTAGACATAATTAGGGTTCGTTTTGCAGCTGTGTCTCAAGATTTCTTTCGCTTTGGAATTGGCAAACTGTTTGAAAATCGATCCTCGGCTTGAGCGAATAGATCGGTTTCTCGAACAAGCCTACAAAATGCGTAATCTTCGAGGCCTGGAGTCTCCTCTGCAAGAAAATGTTGACCCTGTCAATGATGCTGATAATATGAAGATGAACGAAGTCGATTCATCTAAATACGATAAGGAATGGACACAGAATCTGGAGTCGAATTATGGCGTTGAAAGCAAGTACGAAGAATTGGAACTAGAAATCGATAGTATGTTCCGTATTACATTGATAAGTTTCATATCAATATTTTATCAAATATATTTCAAGTCGTGTGATTTTTGAAGGTGAAAAAAAATCTAACAAAGCAACTGAAAAATTTCGCAAGCAAGCAGCAAAATTCAAACCTAAATCCAAATTGAAAACCGCAGCCACCAAAAACGATGACGATGAAGAGGAGGAAGACGACCAGAAGCAGCCTGAAATGGTACCGATTCCTCATCCGATTCCAGTAGTAGTACCGAAACTCATCCCTATGCCGATAATCATTCAGCATACCTTTCCTTTTCCAATGTTTCCGATGTCTCTGCCTAACATCCAGATGGATGGTTTGATGAATACACATAATGCCAACGATCAGCATACCGACAATGTGCATCAAACACGCAGATTTATGCCGAATGCTCATAGACGACCATCTATAGGCTTTTGAGACAAAAGTGTCCATATACTTGTGTGCATTATATCGACATAAGCATGTTAATTTTAGGATCAGCGTAAAACTATATAGCTTCAGTAAAAAAATAATTAAACTTCTGAAAATGGAAATGATATTTTGATTGTATAACACTCTATGCAATAACTACTTATAATACTACAATTTAAAATGGAAATTGTAGATATTTTCATACTGTAAAAGTATTTTCGCTGCTCGTAAATGCTTGAAAATTATTAAAAATTTTAATAATTTTACAATTTTTTGATAATTATTAAAAATTGTTAATTTTTTATCGATTTTAATCATTTTTAAAACTTATTTTAAAAAGCTCAAGTGTAATAAACAGGGCGATGTTAATTTCCTTTAAATCGAAGTTCGGAGCGGAATCTTTGACTTTTGCTCGAAGAAACTTAGTTTTGACTTCGGATTCTTCCGCTTTTTTTATCCCACAAACATTTATCTTTGTTGTCTGTAAATAATTAAGTATTCATTTTCAGTTTTGAGTAATATATGTATGTATGTACCATTTCTCTACCATTTCGGCCTGTTTTAGTGCCGAATACTTGCGCCCGCTTTGTTTTTACCCGAAAAAAGCACAGCTCAAACAAGCTGTAATGTCTCCTTCAGCATCAGCGGCCGTATATTCTGTATAAGCTAGCTATCAGTTACGAGAGTGATGAGCGTGAGGTAACGATCGATACGTAAATCTCTGGCTGTGCGAATTTCACTCATTCTCGTTACTAGTTTATAGCTGTTTTTGGTCTAAAGTCTCTAAAGTAAGAATAGTCGACATACCTATATATATACCGCGCGGCTACGCAAAAGTCGCGCCTCTCGCAAACACACATTAGGTGGCGCTTCGATTCCGCAAAGGGAGACCAATCAGCGTGCGCTGCGTGCGTGGTTGCAACCTGTTCCCGCTTGCCGCAAGAATGCTCGTTGCATATAAGTATCAGCATGCTTGTTCTTGCATTCACCTCTAGTTTTTGTTTTTGCATCCTTTCTTCGTCGAAGTAAGGATTAGCCTGCGTGGCCTGCTTATTAGCCTGTTATTCCAAGAATACACGTTGACACTTGATAATCCGTTCAAAACATAAATACAAAACACTTAAAATCGTAACAAAAGCAACGTTTTTCTACGCCTATAGGAGTAAGGAGATTGTCGACTGTCCGTGTATACTTTGACGTCATTCTAGAATCTCGATATCAATAAAGGTAAGAACCGGATTCTTGTTATACGTGTATACTTATACGAAACACGATTGTTGTGATTCTAATAAACTCTTTATTCGTAGATCGCTGTCATCAGTTCACTGCCTCAAATATGGCTCTTACTGGAAAAGTCGACGCAGTTTCATTGACATTGAAGTGGGTTATTGAAAACTTTCGCATAGACTGCAAGAACGCTGGGGACGTTTTGAAATCACCAACATACACGACATATAGTGACAGTACCAATAACGTTCAATGGTATCTGCAATTGAACCTAAAGGGAAACAATAAACAAAATGAAGGTTATTTGTCGCTTGCTTTACAACCTAACCAAGGGATTGTAGCAATCTGTAGTTTTAAAATCTTGAATAATGAAGGTCAAGTAATGGTGGATAAAAGTTTAAATGGATTTATGTTACTCACCAAGAATAACTGTGGATCTTACAAATTTATATCAGACGATTTTGCCATGACCCCAATGAATGGCTTATTAAATGACGATAAAATAACAATTGTGTGTGAAATACGAAATATTTTTGTAAATAGTGAAATACAATACAAGAAAGTAACAAAGCGGAAAGTCGAAGACCATGGTTTACCACATCTCGCGGACGAATATGAGGTTCTTCTTAACGACAGTAAATTTAGTGACGTATCTCTTATTTCGTCGGAAGGCAAAGCAGTAAAAGTGCACAAATGCATATTGGCAAGTAGAAGTTCAGTGTTTGCCGCCATGTTCGACGCCGACATGAAAGAGAAACAGGATAATACCGTCGAAATCGCTGATATTAAATATGACGTTCTCATGGAAATGATTCGTTTTATTTACATTGCAAAGGTCAATGACATCGATAAACTAGCTAGCGAATTGGCGGTTGCAGCGGACAAATACGCATTGGATGGGTTGAAGAATATGTGCGAGAAGACGATGATTAAAATTTTGAACGTCGACAATGTCATCAATTGTCTCCAACTCGCCGACACAATCCGCATGGATAAGTTGAAGAAGAAGGCAATCGAATGTATGGTTGCAAATGCGAGTGATGTCAGTGACAAACCGGACTTTGATTTATTGTCTCGTGATATTATGCGCGAAGTATTTCGCTGTTTGCCAAAAAAACAGTAAATAGGGATTTTAGTAGGATTACTATTACTAATAGTAATAATCTTTTATTTATTTGTTTGTAAGTTTTTCGTGAATAAATATATGAAAGTACATACATAATAAATGTGCTAAAACAATTTTCGTGTTTTATGTGAATCTTTGATTGAGTAAGAAGTTTTACCTGTAGTGGTATAAGTCGTACTTTACGACACGGCGTGTATATAAAGAACGACTTATGACACGTGTATCTTACATTATTTTACTTCAAGCCTCATTTTGAATTGCGAAAAATATCTGATAATTGCCTGTAAAAGTACATACCTCATCAAAATGTTTCAATCATTACATTGAACTTTGGAAATGTATAAAATTGTATGCCTTCGTACACCGAGAAATATTACGAAAACTTCTTCGAATATCCAAAAAAATCAACGCCCCTCTTACAATCAGATAAACAAACATAGACACATATATCTAACGCAAGATCACACATCCCATATATAAATTTCTCGTTCCTTTCATCATGATTACAATCACACATCCCATCACGCATTCGTCGAACCGTCTCGCCAGATCTACACATACCTACAACGAATCGTCCTTCCTTATGTCACTTTTAGAGCCTTTTCTATTTACCCAGCAGTCGTCGGTTAGACAGGCACGCAATATAATTACAAAATAAAAAAAAATCAAGCATTGCCACTCGAAGCCCCGCGCACTTCAACTA
>UCQR01000194.1:71939-83822 GCA_900474235.1 Cecidostiba semifascia
CTACAGGGCACGAATACAACGCTTTCTATCGACATCACCCATAATCGCCGATCGCGCGATGCCTGAAGCAACCTCACCCAAAAAAGTCTCTTTTCTCGCGATCCTTCTAAAAAAAACGACTTTTTTTTGGCTCGCGTAGTTTACGGAAAACTCGTTCTCTAATTAAATCAATTAACCTGCAAACTTAACTTTTTACAGACACTCCTGGTTGCATCGGCGGCTGCAGCCCCGGGCACCAAGACCAAGCGCGACATCCTGCCAGGAGACCCGCGTTACGGTACCGACTACCATCTCCATCATCATCATGCTCACGCGTCCTCCGGTTCCGGTGATCTGAGCCAGTACCTGCCACCCGCACAGCCAAGCAACCAATACCTCCAGCCTGTTGAGCAGAGCGTGGCTGAGCAGCAGACCTTTGAATTGCCGTCGACCTCTTATGGTGTGCCTTTCAAGAGTCAGGAAGCTCAGGTGAGAGAATTTATTTATTTGTAATATTAAAATTTCAGAAAACATAATAAAAACAATAAATATTATCTTAACTTGATGGGCGTACCATTACCATAAAGTTAAATTCGTATTACTTCGGTTGATAAGATTTTGCATTAGATCGGCCTAAAGATTTCCTTATTTTTGAAATTCTAATTTTCTCGCATTGCGCAAGAGTGAATTTTATCAGAGAGCTAAACACACTGACGAAAAAATATCGATCCGATAAATATGCAATTGGTCACGGCCAATTAATACATCATACATATATTACCTAACAAGTTGTTTACCCGCGCTATACAGTCCGCCGAGATTCGAGATTCCAAAGTATAAGGAAAAAAAAAAACGTCAACGCGTTACTTCTGTTGCATTCTCGTCGTATATAATTCGTGCAAGAAAAAAATTGCTATCGAAGCCTGAAAAAAAAGAACGCTAATTTACATTCGCAACTCACACGTACGCCCGCTTCCTCGTACATTTTAGAGTGTATAGCCCACTTTAGAGAAAGTAAACACGTTTCGATATCGTAAAATATCCAAGTAGACATACGCGAGAGTAGCCGAAAAAGAGAGATAGAAAGGAAAGCCAGATCTACTTTCGATTTCAATGCTCTCCTGCGTTGTGTCTATGTGTGTTACATATTAGTGCGGGAGTGTATAAATGTCGTTCCCGCGTCACTAATGAACCCTCCGTTACATTCGAGAAAACGAAATAATCTCGGATTACAGCTGTCGGATTTATAGCTCGTAGATCTTCGTCGTCGTTGAAATTCCGTACACTAGCCTTCTTTTATAGAGTCTCGTTTTCAATCGTAGTAGCCAAAAGAATAATCAGTGTGTCGCTTGAAAAAAATCTTCGCTAATACTTCTGGCTATCCGGACTACCAGAAATTTTTCTTATCTAATAATATAGAAAAAATTCATCATCGATCCGGAAAATCACACGCGTATAAACAAACTCGCACCATGTGTTATACCTACAAACGAGACAAGTACCATTTTCCGGTAGGACCGGTATTCAAATGTGTTGTATATACGCAGATATACATACACACGCCTCCTTTCATGAAGTCATAAGTGCGGCTATACGAGTGTAAATTAGTCGAGAGCGATATACTTAAGTAGCCATATACGCGGAGAAATGAATTTCGCGCACGACTGACTCGCCACTGCCGCCGCCGCGTCATACAAGTTTTATTTGCTATGTGATGCAGAGTCGGTTACGTCTTTTGCGCGACGCGACGGTCATTACGCTATATAGAGCTGTATAGACTGTAATATCGCGAGAGATCGATAAGCGGAAGGTCCGTTGCATAATATGACTGTATTATTAATAAATAGGTGCGCGTCGGCCGGGGGAAAACGGAAGTACAAATATATGATTCTCGTTTCTATATATTCTCGTATATTCTCTTATAAATAGAACCGCAAATTAGTTTTGTTTTCTTTTTCTTTTTCTCAGCATATATATGAAACGCATTATTATTTTAGGCTGCACCTGCCCCGCAAGTCCAGTCCGTGAGCAAGCAGTACCTTGCCCCAGTTGCCGCTCAGGCTCCAGTTACCTCCTACGGAACCCCCATTGTCAAGGTAAGCGTTTGTGGTTGAGCATGACTCGATGACGTGTATTATTGATTTTTATCGATGAATTGTCATGGACAGATTTTTGCTATAAATATTACATATGTCTCTCGTACAGGAGGCCGAAATCGTCCAACAAGTCCAGAACATCGAGCAACACGAGACTCATGCTGTGCAGCAAGGTACGTCTTTATCAATTTCTTTTTTTCTTTTCTATTTCATATCGAATCGAACGTAAGAATTAATGAGAGGCCAGGTGGCTATCAGAATGAATTTATAAATGAAATATATTTCGCCTATTCCCTGAGAATACGAAATATTCGACTTATGTCATTCTCGCGAACTCGTTTCTGCTGCACAAATTCCGAAGCACGAAGGAGGAAAAAAAAATTCAGGAATATACCGATGTTTCCTTCCAGCTGCCCCAGTAGCCCGCGTTCCTCACACCAGCTATGGAGTCCCAGTCCAGCAGACACAGCAGCAGGTCTACCATCAGGTTCACCAGCCCGCTCCAGTTCCTCACCAGACCTACGGAGCCCGTGCCCAGATTCAGCACGTCCACCAGCCAGCTCCCCAGGTCCAGTACGTTCAACAACCGGCTCCCGTCCCCCACCACACCTACGGAGCCCGTGTCCAGCAGACACAGCAGCAGGTCTACCATCAGGTTCACCAGCCCGCTCCAGTTCCCCACCACACCTACGGAGCCCGTGCCCAGATTCAGCACGTCTACCAGCCAGCTCCCCAGGTTCACCAGTCTGCCCCAGTCTACGGTGCTCCAGTCCAGCAACAGCAGCACCACCACTACCAGGTCCAGCAGCAGGCTAACAACGGTGCCTACAACTTCCCCGTCCCATCCCAGCGTCTGGTCTTCGAGGCTCCAATCCAGTCCGTCGAGGTCGCCCAGAGCCACTCGGTCGAGAACATCCCCACCGAGCAGCACGACGAATCCATCAGCATTGAGTCCGTGAGGACCTCTGCTCAGTCCAGCCAAGGTTACCAACAGCAACAGCAGACCGACTCCAACGGAGGATACGTCTACTAAGAATATAGCTAGTGATGATGATGCAACAAGTGTGTGCGTGATGTGTGTGAATGAATGAGAGTACAAAATGTGCGACTTCACGTTTTTCAATGCAATAGAGTAAAATCATCGTTGATATGTTCAAGTGACTTATTACGCGATTATGACAAATATACATACTGTAACCAAAATACGTCAGTGTTTTCCCGAGGGTGACATACCAGGATGATTGTCGTGCACAATCCTCGACCCCTCTGATAGAGACAACAGGAAAACGAAAAGAACTTCCTCTTTTTTTTTACGTAAATAAAATTCTTTTATTAAAAAAAAATCAACTTGTTTTCATTTTGGTCCCTGATGCATCTGTGTGTGTGTGTATATACACGAAAGAGTTTTTCATCACCACAGTTGACATTTCTTCACGGGATTCATGTTAGAGCCGACTGGACAGTTCCAGGCGTTGCTGAAATGTTCCGAGTTGCGAAGCACCATTTTCAGCCTCACGTGACCTGGACAGTGAGGATCTTGGAGCATCCATTTCAAAGCTGTATCCGTGTATGACTCGCACCACATCTACAACATTAATTACACGCATTAAAATAACGCCGCTTTATTCGAATAAATATTTTCGAATTTTAAAAACACTCACGTGTGCAAAGCTCAGAAACAGCAGCTGATCGTGCGAGAGATGACTGAAGCCCGGAAGATAGCGTTCCCTGCCGTGTTTGGCTTTCCAGAGTTGATACGCGTGATAGGCTTCCCTCAAGCCGCCGTTATCGGCTATATTTTCACCCAACGTCAGCTCACCGTCGATGTACTCGTTGACCTGTATTATATACGTGAGAGAAAAACTTTTTTTATATCCAAATAAAATTCTCAGAATATATTTCGAAACGATGATCGTTTCGATTTCGCAATAATATAGCTTCGCAGCCTCTTAATCCGACGATGCTATCTCTCGGCGGAAAATACGCTAGACAAACAAAAACCTCTCGACGGCTCACACGACACGCCGCGCGTGTGATGAGAAAGTCAAGAGCTGATGCTCGCGAGAGATTATTAAGCTCATTTTAATATATCGTCCCTACCTCCGGAACGTAGTACTTGTTGTACTGCTCGACGAAGCAGGAGGTCTTGTCCGTGTACCTTGAGATCGTCTCGTTGCTCCACCACTGCTTGAGATTTCCTCGGCTGTCGAAACGCCGGCCGCTATTGTCGAATCCGTGCGTTAGCTCGTGACCCAAAATCGTGCCTATGGCACCGTAGTTCAAGGCCCTGTAGTGTGCATGAAATGATATTAACGTGTATAAAAATTAATTATTATATACGCAATCGGTGCGATGATTTATAGGTGCGTATATAGATATATTGTAACATCAGTGTTTTAGAATATAATATAATAAAAAACGTGACATGCAGGTTGTCACACACTCTGGTGCGGCTTTTTAGGATCGTTAATTTGTTTTTCTATACTCACTCGAGGCCTAGTCCGTAAAACGGAAATTGCAAGATCCCAGCGGGAATTGCTGCGTCCGTGTGTATATTATAATACGTGAAAATGTTAGGAAAAAAAAAAATAAGAATGGAAATTGAGTATATACAACACACAGAGCTCCTCGAGAGTTTGAAATTGGACGCGCAGAAGTTTACGTAATATAAATAAGTGGAAATGCCTGTCTCTCTACATCGTTTTTTGGTACATTACAATGAAGGAAATGCTTTATTGTTTGGAAAGAGTATATAGTATTATATAGTTTGCAACAATTACCTATTTGATTTTCTTGAAATGTATGCAGAGCGTTGACTTCCGTAGGCTCGAGTGGCCAACTGCAATGTTACATATATATTTGTATATTGGAATATTTTCTTTTTACGCGCCGAGCTGCTGCTGGTTATGTAAATTTTTTTTATATACGCACTATGGCTCGTCGTCGTCGTCCGTTTCGTTGTTGGCTAGATCGAGTAGGCCGTTGTAGTTTTCGACGCGGAGTATTTGCAACATGTTGTCGAAGTAAGTGTAGTACGACATGTTCAGCTGTGATACAAGAGTATGTATACTTTGAAAATTTTTAAATTATATCAACGGTATGTTTATAGAACGTAATTTTCTAAACTTACGCCCTCGTAGTAAGAGTCAAGTTCGCCGTCTTCGAAGAGCCATTCGGGAAATCCAATGAGAGATTTCATTCGCCTGTTCTTTTCCAAAGTTGCTATTTTCGTTCGGCCGTCCATCCAGTCGATGCTCGTGACGAAAGTCGAGAAGGATAGCTTTATGTTTTCCAGCATTTCGCTGACTTTATCGCTCAAACCGTCGTCTATGAAAGAAGGATTTACGAAGAGCCAGGCCACTGCCATGCCTACGTAATAGAATGAAAAAGTCCTTCCATTAAAGAGAGAGAGAGAAATGTTTGCACTATAAATTTAATCAAATTAATTAAGTACGTTTAATAAACAAAACAACTGTTTTGTTATCAAATGTACGTACCCATAAGGTCATTTACATTTTCGGCACAATACACAGACCATGACCGATCGGAGCTTGCCCCCGTCAGGTCATCTATGTAAGCGTTCCAAATTTTTCTCAGTTCTTGGGACGAATAAGGCACACTGTAATCCACGACAGTCCACCAAATCGCGGTTTCTAACAAAAGAAAAAAAAACCGCCCATTGAAAATTTTTTCACAAAATCCCAAACTGCAAGTGAATTTGAAATTCACCCAACAGTTCATCTTCAGTGGAAGCCAAAACGACCGCGACCTCCTTCAAGTAGTCCAAGTCGCCGATCAAAACTTTCGTCTGTGGATCGATATCCACTATTCCTCTCAGCAACTCTTGAATGAAAGGCTTCCAGAAGACTTTCGGCTCCAGAGTGTCGTTCACCTCTTTCACGTACTCGTCCGTTACACGCTGCAACTCGTCGAGCAGCATGTAATCGCTGTCTTGGATGTCTTCGTCGTCTTCAATCGTTTGATTTTCCGCAGAGTTCGATAACTAAAAAATATGCGTATAATTGTATTTCTAGCAACTATTATTATATTCAAAATAATAGTGAAACTCGCTGCTCCTTACCGCGTAAAATATACCGCTGAGTTTGTACACTTGATTCACGGTATCCTGGATCTCGTCTTCGGGGACAATGGAAAAAGGTCCCCGAGACTTGCAGGATCTCTGATCGGTCGTACCGTTGCTTATAATCTGTTTCAAAACCTCGGACATGTAGACCTTTTCTGCCGACGACAAGACCTTCGTATCCTCGTCCTCTTCCTCCTCATCCTCTTCCACTAATCTTCGGGCCTTTCTCTTCATGAGCTTCAATCGCTTTTCCAATATTTTATCACTAATCGACCAATTTACAATAATTATAATATCCAATATTTATTTACATAGAGTCGAATGAGGTGTTTATACAGTTTATACCTGGGAAAAGGATTTTCTCTTTCAGGAAGATCGATAACTATCAGATTCTTACTACTGTCCCTCGGATCGGCCGATATGTACGTTCCAAAAAACACATCCGTCCAAAGCACTCGTTTGACCTTTGCCATTTGTAGCACAAAGTCCGAGGTATTTTTCGTTATAGCCGCAGGAATATGGGGAAGACTCAACTCGTCTAGGAGATCGAACAGTGGACTCAGTCCCAACTCGTCCCTGGCATCTGATATAAAAAAAAAAAAAAAGAAATGAAAAAAAAAACATTAAATTCACGTTACACAATCAGATGCTGATGCTACTCGCTTTCGTGACAATAAAGTATATAGTTATATAACTTTGTACTATGATATATAGGTGCAATATCAACGTACCCACGTCCATGCAGCTTTCAAAGAGGGTTTTAGCCTCGTAAACGGCCCAGGGTACATCGTCGCCGGTAATATTTTTTATCAGAAGATCTCTTATCCTTCTGGACACGCGTATACTTCGTTCCCTGAACCAACTGTGCTCCTGACTCAGATCCATCGACGGATGAGCGTCTGACCATCTACCGCACGCATACCTGCACATAATATCGTTAAGTTATTCATCGAATATTAGTAGTTTGTTATTAAATTATGCATATAATTAAATAATAATGATATGTTGAACACGCGCTTACATGTAAAAGTCGTCGCAGGGATCGATGGAAGTATTCATCGATTCCTTAAAACTCGCCGCTGTGGAATATGAAAGTTATTCTGTTAATTGTGCTCTGTATTCGTTATAAAATTCTATAATACAGAAGGTTGTGTGTAAGCACGTATATAATATATAATCAATGCGCAAAGCGTGTGTGTGTGTGTGTGTGTCGAGAACTATAGTCGCTATAATATACCTATGCGCATACAGTCTTCATTGTCGCACAAATCCATACGCTGAGTAAACTTGGCATCTAAACAGAGTTCAATCGGACGTACTTAGGGTGAAATGTGTTTTTTTTTCAGTGTGTCTCGTCTTTCTTAATGTACTTACATAAAATAGAGAGGACTACCACCGCTATCGATAGGGCAGTTATCACGAGGGCTAGGGTGATAACGATCGGACTTTTTTTCCTGTACTTTTTGAAACTGAAAACGTAAAAAAAAATAATTCAGTACTGCTCGCGTCCCGATGTGTCTATATAATCATTATTATTATACACTCACAAAGATCTCTTGGACTTGACACCGACTAGATTCTTCTCACTGGTTATGGAGTAAACTGACTGCGAGTCCGCCACTAAAAATCAAAGTATGAGACGCGTAAAGTGTCCGAGAGTGTTATAAATTAAGAAATTAAAAGGAGATCAATGAAAATCGTCGTATGCGCGTATACGTCATATATACATATAGATAGCCTCAATAGGCTATGGGAACTATGCAGCGATAAGTAAGGTATACTTTTATTATAGCCCCCACAAGTAGGTATAGAGCGAAATATGGAAATCTATGAATAGCGCAGCTTTATATAAAGCAAAATCTACTCGTGTGCGTGTATGCATGTATATATAGCACTGAAATACCTATATTTACAACAACAATATAAAACACACGGATTATAACATCGTCATCGAAAATAACCGATATACCCCGAAAAAATCAAGTCACGCAACCTCGTAATTACACACCGAATAAACAGTAGTAACGATTCTTGTCGGCAAATAAAAAATAAAAAAAAAAATCAGTGCAAATAATAACAGCACGAAAGTACAGCCGGCAGCGAGAAAACCGGTAGTCGGAAGTAATATAATCAAACGAGAGAACTGTATACATCTATAGCGCGGCGGTACAGTAGTAGTAGTAGTAGTAGTAATAGGTATTACGTGAAAGTAAAATAAACGCGGACTCACCGGCGCGCTGATGGTTGTTCATGCTGCTGAATGGCCCACTGACCGGTTCGAACTGACCGCTGAACCTGAGCAGAACCGCTACTGCTAGTGCTACTACTACTACTGTCTTCCGCGGCGCTGCGCCGCTGCGTCGATCGACGCTCCTCGCTTATACTGCACAACATCGATCAAAGATTAAATCTGTCGTGATGTGGAATCGTCTACTCTCGTTGTTATTTGTTGTTGCTGCTGCTGCTGCTGCATGTCCGGCGCACGAGACACTCATTAGCCATCGATTCGACTCTTGTCTGATGGACACATAGACGTGCTTTGATGATTCTCTTTGTCCTTTTTATATTTCGTTCCACATGATGAAAATAGAAATATATATTAAGTATTATAATTATTCTATGTAATTGTGTGATACGTGAGTGTCACGGTGTCGCGCATCATGTTTTTTTTTTTTGCGTGCGATAAACGAAAGGGTTGAAAAAGGTCTTATATCAGAAACTGGAATCGACTTTCTTTATTCTCCGATGTATTCATGCCGATAAACGCGCACGACCGGTAATTCTAACGATCAATTATGCAAACTGCAGTAGCTATTTTTATATACGAGAGAAGCTTTTCTCTGTCAATGTTTCACGCATATCTTTTAAAAGCCACGTACGTATATGCAATTTTTAAAATTTTTCTATATCTATACATAGCAATTAAAAACTGCAAGCAAAAAAGTTTCTTGAACCCGAGAGAATCACGCGCAACTATGCAGAGAAGGGGCAACAAAAAAAAAAAGACTCGCGTAATTGCCTCACGAGCTTCGCGCGCGCCGCCGCAAGAGCTGTATGGAATACATTATTCGCTTCGGGCGAATTCCTTTATTATGTCGGCAAAAGACACTGGAATTGGGTGACTGTAAATGTCGATTATTATTGTCTCCCTCTCCTCTCTTTTTTTTTTTTTTTGTCACCGTTCTCTATAATCTGTGCCGAAGAATTGAATTATTTATATCGATTCCAAGCATTGCGATTATAACGATTCTAATACTTAGTTCGTATAATTGTATCAAATGAAGAATATAAAATTTTAAAATTTTGTTTACCCGTCAAGCCGGCAATCCTCGCTACGCTGTGTTTTATCTCGACTGACGGATCGCTACACGAAAAGAAGAAGAAGAAGAGGAAGAATCATAAGCCACGGAAGAATAAGAGGAAGCGACAGAGAGAGAGAGAGAGCTTAGGAAAAGTAGCGAGGGAAGCGTTTTACAAGTCCGTGTTTGAGCGACGCGTTACCCCGGCAACATCAAATTGATTCGTAACAATCGAGTGTCTGTCTGTCTGTCTGTCTGTACGTATGAATGTATATGAGAGAGACTCGTCCCGATGTATATGTGTGTAAGTACGTTGGGTTTTTACGAGCTTTTTTCCGGCTGATTATATGTATACAGTGAAAAAGAAAAAAAAAAGAAGCTTTTTGTGCGAGTAGCCGACGAATCGATGATCCAAGGGGACGATAAGAGAGCTATTATACAGTTGTTTACACAGAGCTTTTTACGCCGAGGATGTGACAGAATGACAGCTCGCGCGCCGCACGTGGTGTGTTTTCAGTTCCGGTGTCTGTGTGTGTGTGTGTGGGTCGCTTTGCGCTTGTTATAGACTTGTTCGATATGGATCGATGATGCCGTAAGCACGCGTTTATGACTATTGGTTTTTCGGGTAATGAATACTCATTTGATTATTGATTTTAATTTTTTTTTACGAGTATATTAAAGACAGAATTAATATTAAATGTATATCGATGCACGAGTCTTATATCAGCTTGAGTACGAAACAAAAGTAGAAACGTGAGTATCGCGATTGCGAAATATTGTCAAGCTTCGACTTTGCCAATTAGAAGGACTACAGTTTTGCATCGACATTTAGTGCACGAAAGTTGTTTGTATCTCTATAGAGAGACGCGTATTTCGAAATGATCAAATTAGCGAGATACCATTTTTGTCATCGTATGTATTATTTACTCTCCAGAGTGTATAGCGTTTGAGAATATTCCGACTAGTCATTGCTTCTGATTTCTGAATGTTCTTCGTGTTCTTTTTTTTTTTTTACAGAGTAGGATATGGAATTGTAAAAGGTAGTGTCGTAATCAAAATGAAAGACTTATTTGCCTGGTGTATCACAAGACGCAAAAATAAACTTTTATTAGAAAATAAATAAAAGTGTTCGAACATTTTTTGAAGAGGGCGGTATAGGGGCACAGAACAAAACATAAGGGGCTTTTTTTTACAAAGTTTAGCGCCTAAATGTAACGAAGAAGAATATTATACAGCATACAGCCCGCCGTATACTCGAAAAATTATCGCACAAGAGATTGACATGTCGAAAAAGAAACGGAGAGAGGACGCACATAAACGGGCTGATATAGGATATCATGTGAATTTGTATATGGGATACAGTATAGAAAGGGCTCGACTTTTTGACGGTGTCTATGTGAAGGAAAAAGCACTTTTTTTTTTGTTTGGTTGTATCGTTTTAATTGAAATAGAAGATTTTTTTTTTCATCCTCGCGGTATCGCACCAACGAGATCCGCACGGGTCGCTCGAATTCGCTTAAAATTTCGCTATAATCGTGTGAGATAGAGAGACGAGTAGCCCCTTATCGATAATATCGATGGAAGCTCCTACGCATCCTTGAAGTCGTTTTGAGATGAGTTGATCGATCGTCGGTGGCTCGCTGGTGTGAATAATAAATCCGCTGCGTGTGGAGAGAGTAATGTGTGTTGTTGGTGCTGGACTTGGGGTGGTTGGTTTGCATCTCCTCTCGGCATCGGCTTCCGGTTAGCTGTACACGATTTACCAGGCGGAGTGTCCATGGACGTGCTTGATCTCAGCCTTGGGCTCATGGTAGACCTCGTAGCCGATGAGATGGGGGTGATGGGGCTTGGCGTCGTGCCAGTGGAACTGGTGAGCCTGGCTGTGGACCTTCAGGTGAAGAGGCTTGGGGTGTAGAGGAGGGATCGGGTGCGGCTGGGGCACCTGGATGACATGATGATGCTCGGGCTCATGATGCTGGAAAGAAAAAAAATCGGTATTAGCTGGATACCGGTGTCTATCGCGCTAGATGATGTGGAACCGTCGACAACGATCTATCGTGTATAGTCTGATTTTGTTCTCGTTGAGTCGACGGCTCGAATCGAGGAGGAGCTGTATATAAATGACAGTTCGACGAGAGAGAAAGAGAGAATTCGAGCTCGTTCCTGGCGAAACCCAGCCACTTCCGGATTTGAGCGATAATACAGTCGTGTGTGGAGAGAAATTTTTGTTGTTTTTTTAAATTTGATACAATGAATACGTTACATGAGAGCTCAACTGCCAGGGATTCCAACCACTCTGCTGCCAGGGATTCCAGGCATTCTTAACGGCCCAGGGATCTTGCCAGCCGGAACTTCGCCATGGATCTTGCCAGCCCTGATTCGTGTCGTTTCAACAACAATAATAGTATTTGTCTCTGTGTCTCTT
>UCQR01000195.1:0-16967 GCA_900474235.1 Cecidostiba semifascia
GCAGCAGCAGCAGCAGCAGCAGGAGAGCGACTACTTACTAAAGAGAAAGAAATAGCCGGAAGGAGGAATGAAACAACTATTCCTTTCGGACCGCCGGCAATAGCCAGCAACAGATCGCACGCAGCCCCTTCTCTACCGGTAATTCGATCGAGTCTCTATATATACTATACTGCATCTCTCAGCGTCGTCGTTTTTCTCTCTTTCTCTTTGCCGCCGCAGTCGGATATGAAAGTCACACCGGTCGCTAAACGGAATTCACCTCTTGTAACGATAGTCTACTTATTTTATCGGCCTTCCAATATGCAATTCAACCTTCGCTGGAATTCGAAAAACCAAGCGGGGAATTCTCTCGTATTATACCTATATCTAATATATACTTATAATTATAAAATGCAAAATGCGATATATTTAAATAAACATATATCATCGAGAGACAAAGAGCGAAGCCGACAAACGTCTTAGTCATGCGTGTCCAAGCCGTTTAATAATCGCCGCGCACATATGCACATTATACTCACAACCCCGAAAGAATTTAAATTCCTCGCGCGCACTCGAAAAAAAAGTCTCACGTGCATACGTGAGATATTCCATAAGACCTACACCGATATGGGTCAATAAGTCGGTGTGTCCGCGACGCTATAAAAAGCCCGGTTTCTTTGTGCCTATATAGCTGATGCAGCTCCTCCTTTTTCTACCTGATCTTTCGGCTATACTCTCGATCGTCATCCCGGAGCAACGTTGCAGAGGAGAAAAGAATGACTCTGCGTCAGAAAAGAAGAAGGAAATAATCCCTCTCTCGACTCACTCCTCAACAGGTGCGGATGCGCATCGACGATGACAATCTTTTATTAATGGCTTCTCGGAGCAGAAGAAGGTCGCTCTCGGGGAATATAATACGTAAAAAAAGAAGAAAAAAAAAAGAAATTTGCCTCGCGGTGAACGATCTATTATATTGCGCGAGTGAACTACATTTGTGTGTGACGCGTGTAGGTAAATCAGGTTGAGGGGTAATTGTTGCAGCGTCGCGCGCGACGTTAAAGATGCAGGGAATGTCGATATACGTCTCGGATTTATAGGAATTTTATATGCTCTAGTATGATAAACGATGCTGCGAGCTGAGCTCGTCATCTCACATACGTCATTTTTTTTATATTTTCGCAATTAATTTTAAATAATTGATCGATCAGAAGTAGCTCGACTGTAAATCAATAAGCCGATAGCGATGTTTTTGTTATTGAACAATAATTATACACAAGGATCTTTGCTTGATTTACAGCGCTTCTACAATTATTACAGCATACTATTCAATTTATAATTCATGTCTATATTAACAGAGTAGACAGTATAGTAGTCCTCCACCCCATATACATTCGGTTGCCAGAGAGATCGCCACTGCGCAATTACATCATATCGATTTTCCAGAAAAGGGCAGAGTAGCGGCAGGTTATTACCCAGTCGTATACCGATTCTACCTACTACACCTATATTTTTTAATAATCCACCAAAATGTACAACCCGCCGCACACACCAAAATAAACAACGAGAGTATCGCGTAATAGCGATTCATTCATCATAGTCTTTGTGTTCGTTTTACATAACGAGCATAAGAGAGCTCTGACCCAAAGCGAGGAATCCGCAGGCAAAAAATCCGGCAAAAAATGAGCTACACCGCAGAGAGCGCAAACTCCCATTTTCCAAGACATAACTCCGCTGCAGGTGACCAGCAGCAGCAGCAGCAGTCGCAGCGACTCTCCTCTCTCGACCCGAGGTGGAGAAAATTCTCCGCTGCACGCACATACACACACACACACACACACACACACACGTATTGAGAGCCTGTACGAGAGAAGAGAGAAGCAGTGGAATAAGGAAAGCCGTATAGAGTGTAGACAAGAGAAGGACGGCACTATAGTGGTGACCAGGCAACGGCGAACAAGTAGGAAGAGAGAGAGAGAGAGAGAGAAGGAGAGGGCCCAGGTGAGCGGTGGCGGTGCGGCGGTGGTGGCGGTGGCACAGGTTCGCCAGGCGAGTGCCGCGGGCCCCCCTGGCACTCTCTCTCGAGCGTCGGGGCCGAGCAGTTAGTATAACGCGAGCCGGTAGCGGCCGCGCGCGCTTTTACCTATACCCGCCAAGGAAAGGAGACAGGAGGAAAAAAAACACGCAGAAGCCGGATTTCGCGTCTCTCTCTTTCTCCTCTCTCGCTCTACCGAGACATGACCCGGATCCCCTTTCTCTTTCGTGTGCCGAGGATGTCCCCGCGTTCCCGAGAGTGCCGAGCCCGCTTGTGATCCAGATTCCATCAGTTTTATTTTGTTTTAGTTTTTTTTTTTCGTATTTCGCGCCACAGAAAACACTGCTGAGGGTGCAACGACCACTGTGTGTTTATATTGTGTGATTCTTGAAGATCGGTTTGAAAGAGACAACGCGAGGAGTGTCGACGGAATATGCGGTAGAATGATGAGGATCCAGGAAGGATGGCTCCCCATCGCCCTGGCGCTGCTCTGTCTGGTGTGCAGCATCGGCGGACGCGCGCAGGAGATCAGCACTGCCGGACAGCAGGAAATCGGTACCGGTAAGAGATCGTCTTTATTTGTCCTATACTGCAATCAATTCCTAATGTATATACACAGGCTTATTTTATTGTCGATTTTTAAAGTGCGCTGTTGGTAAATTTTGAAGAAGAAAGAAAGTAGAAAGTATACGAGAGGCGTAATTTATAATTATTACAAGCTAAGCTATAATAATGAGTCGGTAATGGCCTGCACAATTACGCGATTCAAAAATGCGGAAAGACGCGCGGCAAAAAGTGACGCGTTTAAAACTCGTTACTTATAGCTTATAGCCTACACTGGAGAATTTAACAATAAAATCCACGGCGATGCTATCTCGAGCAGCCGACCGACCGACGGGCGGATAAAAGTGCGCGCGCCTCATTGTATTTCGTACTGCGGCAAAAAAAAGGCCACTCCATAACTTGATCAAGTTCTGTGACCTGGAAACGTGATACTTTTCTTCTCGGCTTCGGCTGCATTGTTGCCTCTCGCGCGGTAAAATACGTAGAGCAAAAACGACCGCGCGGTAGCATCAATCATCTTTGAGTGTCTATTATAAGAAATTTCGTCGCTGTGTGGTGTATTTGAAGAACCGAGAGAGAAGCACCGTAAATCGGTAGAACAGTGATTCGCTGAAAAATTTCGCGCATCAGGGCTTTTTGACGCGCAGCTGTCGCGATCGATGATGATGAGTCTGGAGAAACCAGGGTATAGACCGAGAGCAAATATGACTTTCCTCGCTATTCTATATAGTATCCTGATGGCACACAGCTGGTAATCAAATATTACGGTGCAGCAATTAGGTTTATAGTTGCTGTGACAAAATTAGACGACGTGCTCCCTATTTATTTCTCTCTCTCCCCTTTTTTTCCGTGGAACCGACAAATTATACACTCGTTGCGCTATGCAGTGATATACCATCGCGAATTTCACGGAAACTGCTCTGTCGACGAAAAATTGGGAAACTTGGTGTCGCGCGCGTGGCAGTTTTTGAATGCGACTGAAATATATTATATATGGACTGTTACGTATAGCTGAGTGAAAATTTCCGCGGACGACTTGTGGTGCAGGTATACAATATATATTCCCGGATTTATGTGAGACGAGAGTGTATAACTTTAACGATATGCTTCTAAAAGGCATAACAGCGCAAAATTATGTGACCGTCGTTCTAATTTTCAATCGGGAAGCGGTTACACAATCCGCTCTCTTTCGAACGTTTCTCTAGCCGATTCCTAAAATTAAACTTAACCGATCTCCGTACAATAAAGAGCCGCACTTGCGACATCGAAACTCGAAATCAGATTCGCAAATCATCCGCAGGGCGGGCCGCCGCGATCGAAAGTTTCTTTATTATAGTAGATCACACAACTGGTAGCGATTCAATCAGGTGGTATATGTACGTGGTGTGACTCTCTCTCGAGATTGCTCTCGCTAAAATCTGGATCGCAGTAAATAAACCGGCGTATATACATACCGAGATTGCATCAGAATTTGTCTTAACACTTTATAACAAGTAGTTATAAGCCGGTCGATCTCGAGAGGGATATAAGTCGAACCGATTTAAGCTCGCCTATACTTTTAATTTGTTTCGCGTTCGTGATTCGTTTGAAAATGGCTTTTTACGAATTCGTATACACACGCAGGATGACATCTTTTTTCAAAGTATATGCGCTCATCATCGCGCTCCCATAAATAGAGAGACGGCTCGAAAACTCCCACGCAGAAGAACGATGATCAAAACATCAGACACTATATACGAACGTGAATTATTCCATTGTACTGCTGCTACTGTGAGAAATCATAAAATCACAAAGTTTCATCTAAACTCGTAATCTTGATGTATAAGCCGTGATTTCGCGCTGCAGATTGACTTTCAGAGAAAGAAACGGCGAGAGCTTCTCCCGAATCAAAAATGAAACTCTGTATACAACACGCACACCTGTATGTCCTCAACCACAAAAAAAATCGTGTACACAAAGAAAACCAACAACGAAGAAGAAGAAGAAGAAGCATCGCTCCGAAAAATCGACTTCTCTCTCTCACCGAGCCTCGTTCTCCAGAGCCGAGAATGGCCCTAGGAATTTCGGCGGTGCGCCGCTGCGCGTATACCGGTTTCTTTCTCTCTCTGTCTTTCTCTCGGCAACACATAACGGCGCCGCGTATCGAATGGCGGAGGAGTGCGTGAGCGCGTCTCTCTCTCTCGAAGAAAACGAGTTCGGTAAACGTTACGCACATGTGGTTGTGTGTGTCTCTTATACTCTATGCGCTTCGAGATTTTCGACGTCAGCGACACACATTTTCTCGTTATTTGCATAACTCTGCGCGAGAGAGCTCGAGACAATAGAATTCGAGGTTCCTTTTCGAGAACTTGAATAATATCCGTGTCTAATTAGACTTGCAACAATACGTGCGATATATTGCAGCCTCAGACGCGGCGGTGTGTGCAATGAGGGTAAACAACGTTTGGAAAAGATCTTATGTACCTATAACAATTATTTATAATCCGCCGTGTGGTTTAATTATATTAATTGTGGAAAAATATCATGCGCCAAGGCAGAGAGAGAGAGCTATAACCGTGAGAAAAAGCAAATGACACTCTATTAAACACACACAATCTAATCAATTTCTTTGGTCGTTCTTGTGTATTATATTATTCGCCAGATTTTATCGTCGCGCATTAAAATATCTCGCAATCCGCGCACACACTATATACACCGCAACGTACTCTCTCGGTTCTCACAAACCAATCCATCGGCGCTGCAAGAAAGATTTTATTAAAATCCCATCATCCATTATGCGCTGCACCGACTCTCGCATATATGTATATGTGCAGCAAGACACAATATAAAGAAGCATCGCAACAAGCCCATCTCTATAAAACGATAAAGCCAACCATACATATCCCATACCTATATATACACAGCGCGCGCACACACACACACACACACACAGCCTGCCTCAACTGTCCATCGGCGTTTCTTTCTCTTCCTCTCTTTCTCCGCTGGAAAAATTCGCATGCCGGAGAACGGAGCAAGCGAGCGAGCCAACAAGAGAGAGAGAGAGAAAGGTTAAAGACTCCTCGCGAAGGAAAAGAGCGATGGGAGGACGCGCGCGCTCGGCGGGACCGATCCTATATATATACAGTATACACACAGCTCTACCTTACTACTACTACTACTACTACAGCTCGCGGGAAACCACGCGAGGTTTTTGCTCTCCGATGTATATCTCGCTGCTGCTGCTGCAGCTGAGGCGCTTTTCTTTTTCGATTACACGGTGTGTGCTACGGTTCCTCTTCTTTTCTATTATATACTTGTGTATTATAATATATATACATCTTTTTTTCAACGAGTCAATGATACTTTTCCTCCGGCTGCGGCTTTATTTTGTTATTCGAAGCCGGAGAACTTTTTAATTGGCGCTCTTCCGAAAGTGTTGTAATTTTAAAGCCACGAGAGGATTGGATAAAACGCTAGCTGTTACCTCATCAGAGTTTTTATCTTCTAAATGGCCGGCGCAATGCTTTTATTTCAATGACAATGGAAAATTAAAGTTCATTACCTCTCCCGCGGGGGATTTCAGCGAGAGTTTTCTTAAATTAAAGCGGTAAATATACTTAACGAGAGCTCGCGCTCACGTCGTCGTATACCGCACTGATTTCTCGTTCTCTCTCTCTCTCTCTCTCTCTCTCTTCTCATCTCGTCAAGTCAAATCGGAGTAATTATTAATTATCGACTGCGCGAGGTTAGTGCGCCATTCGTCGATATATAACGCGATTGAAAGAGCTCCACTAAATTTGTTTATTAATAGCTTCGGGGTTTATGCGAGGAAATTAACATGAACTTTTCCGCGCGCGCGCGCGTGAAAGTCTTTCCGGGAACCAATTTGTGTATATGTATATTCACCTAGGCGTTCAAATATTCAAAGTTAGTAGTAGAAAGCTCATCTTCGCAGACGAACGTTTGCGTGAACTTGAACCTTTATATATGAAAATTTGAAAAAAAAAGTGTAAAACCAGCTGCGTTTTTGCGGTATACGCAAGAAAAGTGAGCTAATAACATAATTCCTCGTCAACCTAAATCCACTGCGCGCCGTTTCCAAATTGAGGTAATTTCAAGAAGAATAATGCAAAGTGCGCGCGCAGTGAGGCAACCGTTCAAAAAGACCACGCTCTCTTGTAATGTAAATTTCTTCTTTCCGACTTTTCCTCTTGCGAGGGGAAACAAAAGACGCGCTTTACCGCAACACAAATTAATTATTATACAGAGAAAAAGACACTCTCCGCAAGTAAACTCTCTCAAAACACACTCGATCATAAAAAATGTATAGTAGCGATGGAGGGGAGGCGTGATCCGCATGATTCACGCTTGTAATAATACCTATACCAACATATATCCATGGCTACCGCTTACTTACAGTATACTATAGTAGAGAACCTGCGGCTTGACGAAAGTTTCGTCAATAACGGATCGTCCCGATGGGGCGCGCGCGCGCGCGCGCGAGTGTATGACTAAGGAGACTGATGGTATATACACGCCATGGCGACATGTGTGTTCTACATACCGATCGCTCGGCGTGAATTTCCATCAGTCGTGATGCGCGCACATCACGTCTCTCTCTCTCTCTCTCTCTCTCTCTCTCTCAGCACGATAAATTTGCCGGCGCGCGTTGCGATGATAAGATTGACAGGTTGCACGGCGTTTCGCGAGCGTCACGTAACAGGTGGAAAATGAGAGGCGCGAAAGGACGTGAGGTTGGAAAATTCGAGGCTTTATACTTATACACATATATACACGTGATGTGCAGTGCGCTGCAGCTTGAATGTTTTTTCGAGTGTGTGATTTAGTGGCGTGAGATTCTCGGCGTGCAGGAATACATAAGCTTTGGGATTGAGAAATCGCGAAGCGAGTTATGAGCGTTAATGAGTGAATATGCCGCGTATTATAATAGGCTGTTGATTGCCGGGGTTTTAGAAACACTTTGATCGATCGCGCGTGTACGCGTTTAAAACAATTTACGAATCCAGCGAAAAACTTTATTACACTTGGACAGTAAAACCTGACTCGACGAGGGCTAAAATATTCTTTCTATGCAAATGAAGTTTTCTCTCCTTTAGCATGTAAACATATACACACACGTATACACTGCGCAGGTTTGAACGAAAAAGCGGATTCACGAGGCTCGTTTTCCTCGCGGCGTCGTAATGGGCAAAATCATTAACGAGACAATGCGCGCTGCATCCGCTAGAAATCACCGTAAGCGCGCGCGCGGCTATATAATATAACAGAGCGCCGGCGACGAGAACGACGCCTCCTCCCCCGTTGGTCTATTAGTGTAGGTATAATATGCTGTATATAGCTAGGAGAGCGACGAGCTTCTTAAAACTAATTGTGCTCATTAATAATGGCGCTTTTATTATCGGCGGACAGTTTGTTATTGTTACGAGCAGTGCATGAAGTGTGTAATAACGATGCACTATTATAATAGCCTGTATAGTATTATATTTATTATCGATATATACCCGAAATTGCGCTTATTATAGCTCGATCGCGCGATCTAAAATATGGACATATTACATAAGCAAACAACTGTTACTCGGAATAAGCATCAGCTGCAAGTGAGAATCCAATTACACGGCAGTCCCGATGCGAGTCCACAGATAAAGCGAAGAAATGAAGAGAGGATAGGATTCTTCGTTATAACCTGAAACCTCCATAGCAGGCTATCTCTCTTTCTCGGCGGCGGATTGTTCCCTTCCGCGATCGCGCTTGGCTTTTTTTCGCACGTATAACCCTTGCAAGCATACATGCTGTGCGCAAAGACGCTTGAAATTGTACTATAAGCGAGAGCTGACTCCCTGATTTTTTTTTCGCTTGTTCCTCTCTCCCGCGTTTCACACGCGAACGGAATACGTATTATATAGCTATACGCAAGGCCGTAGAGCCGACCGTTAGGCGAGTAAAAAGGACATCTTTGCGGTTACTACTATACTCGTGTAATTATAACGTGAGGCAGATTTTTTTTATTTCGAAGGAGGGGATTTCGTCGGTTCGGAAGTACATCAGCAGAAGTTACGGGAGCGTGGAGTTGGTTAACGAAGTTTTAAGCTTCGGCGATAAAACTAACCGAATAAAATGCGAAATCTTCGATATAATTAGTCCGCGGCGGGGGGAGGGAAGTTTCGTCACGCTCCAGAATATTTCAGCAGTCGCGCGAATAACTTTCGATTCATAAATAAGTTGTAAAGATTTTGTCGAGTGGCAAGAAGTAGCGTATATAAAAATGAAAACGGCAAATTGTATACAGCCGCAAGGCGTGAGAATCGAGCGTTAATTTTACAATTCTATATAGAGTTTCGCGATTTATATTATAATACAGATCTCGAGGAAAAAAAAATTTAATTTATTCATTGACGCTAATAATATTTCAATTCCATGCCAACTCGCGACGATTATAGAGAAGAAAAAAAAGCGGAGTCTCGACTTTTCCACGCATTATAATTCTTCACTTTGCGCTCGCCTTATTAGGAAAGCCGCGACTTACCTACGATTCCAGTCGACGCAATTAACGCCACAGACTCCATCACACGAGAGAGAGAGAGAGAGAGAGTCTACTATGTGCACACATGCATTCCATCGCGGCGACTAATTAACCACCAAAACGCGCGCGCGTCATCACATCGGCGCGAAATTCCGGATGAGACTATATCATATACGAACTTTCTTTCTTCTTCGATTGCGCAAAGCTCGTCGTCGATCCTGACGTGTGTGTGTAAATATGTACGTGTGTGCTAGATCTACATTTCGCAATGGAATTTTTATCATCGACTATCGTCCTTGCGACGAGAAAGGTGAATTATCCTTAGATCCTTTTTTTGCCACCTGTACGTGTGTGCAGTTGTCCGTCGAACTGTTTTTATCCGCACCTCGATGCAATGACCTTACGCTAGAAAAGTCTTTCTCATTCCTCGGGAGAGCTTTGCGTTTCTTTTTTTTTCTATACAAGCTCTCGGCAGCTACTGTGCTATATTATATCTGCCAATATGGTATCCGTTAAATGCGCGCTTTATTACCGCTTGTGCAATCCTCTATACTGCGTCTATAAATATTTTTGTTTTGGTTCGTTATATGGAGGATTATAATTTCCTACACACTCGCTGTAAATTTTTTCGGACGAGAGTGAAATCTGTGTGGAAAAGACTTTCAAGCACGTCCACGCAATCCGTCACTCTCTCGTTAAACGAATCCCCAAACTGCGGCTTAATAACACACGCGCGGCTGCATAGTCCGAAAGCTTTTCGTGTGTATATATATACATCAACTGCGTTGAGGGAGAGAGAGAGAGAGAGACGGAAGAAAAAAAAAGGAAAAGTATAAAAGCCTAATTTAATAGCAGTTTCGCCGGCGCGCGATTTCGTCGTCGTAAATGCGCGACGGCAATTACTTTTTACGCTCTCGCGCGAGAGGCATATAATAAATATTCTCCCATTGTCGCGCGCGAGCGCTGCAGCATCTGTATATATATAAGACACTTTCCAGACAATTCAGACACGGCGACATACACGTCTTACTGAACGCACGTAGGAGACTTCCTCTTGGCGAGCGATTCCGAGAGAAATTAAAGAAAAAAAAAGAAGTTTATATAACAAAAGGATCATTGTACTCTGTTCAATTATATTTGCTGAAACTGTACTGCCGAGAAAAAGTTGTTGTGATCGGCTATAATATACTTGTCGAGACGTATACATCATGTATCGCAAGGCCAGTCAAGCATCCCCGAATAACCGCAGAGATAGTCTGCAACGCCTGATGTACGATGATAATTTCGCACGTGATGCTCACGTTATAATAGTAGCTGTAGGTCTCAATTATATATCGGAGAGTCAATAAGTAAAGGACTTTTCTTTTCCGCGGTGCTTCATTATACACTACAGAGGAGGAAAGAAGAAATGAAACTCGTGTCGGAAGTGATGTGGCTTTCGAATAAAAGTTATTATTGCTTCGATGAACTTTTATTCTGTATCATCACACACCGAGCCGATAATAATAAGGGATATTCCTTGATTCAAACACTCAATCTCAGGCGCGAGGAAAGTGCGCGAGTTTTCACCGAGAGTTCTCATTTTTTTCTGAGTACGGCACACAGCAATATATATAGGCTCATTTGCTCGTTGACACCAACGGCGGGCAATTAGTTCACTCGCGACTCTTGCGAAAGTCGCACTCTCTCGCACGGCGTGGGTGGTGGTGGTGATTTACCGTCGCGGATTCTTCGAGAGATCGACTCGCGTTACCGTCTCTGGAATCTAAAACGTATATAGTGTATATATACGAATAAGCTTTTTGCAGTTGTTATATGCGGAGAAAGATCGACGGCCGCGCGCTTGTCGATTTTAAC
Organism: Cecidostiba semifascia; assembly: GCA_900474235.1. Lineage (NCBI taxonomy): Eukaryota > Metazoa > Arthropoda > Insecta > Hymenoptera > Pteromalidae > Cecidostiba > Cecidostiba semifascia. The sequence goes on from UCQR01000195.1 coordinate 10,953, forward strand.
GATCTCTCGGCTGCTTATTCAAGTGGATCGCAGCGGAGTACAATAGGTCTTTCGACACTTGCTCTGTTTCTTTCTTTTTTTTTTTTTTACAAAAATAGTTCCTACTTAATTAAGATGATACTCCTTTTAATTAGCGTTATCGCTCTCGGCATCGCGAAGCTCTCTCATATATATAGTTTTCGGCGAGCGATATGATCGTGATGATTTACGACGGCGATTTTCCTTCGGCCGGAATTAATTCAAAGTGAAATATCTCGTCGTTGCCGAGACTAATTATTTCTGTCGTTTTTATTGCTCGCTCGAGTTGTATATTGGCGCTTAACTAATATAACGACCGAATTGGAAAATTTTGTGCGTCGCGTGATTACACTTATCAACGTGTCTCACACTGCAAATAAGCTCTAAGGGAAAAAAACTTCACCCTCATCAAAATGTCCAAATCCAGCCCCCGACCCCTGACTCGACTCTATATCAAGCAAACAATCAGGTTCACTACTGTGACGTGTCTAAAATCGAGCTGCAGAAGGTCGTTCACACCACGGATATGTGTGTATACAAATGGAAGACGCTACTATATATATACACGGGGCGTCGCAGCAGGTGTACTACGGCCCTGCCGACTAATACACGCGCGAGACTATAAGAGAGACTGTTGTATATACACGAGATCGCGTGAGAGGGCAGAGAACCTTTCCGAGTCATTCTCCGCGGCAACCCGACTACTGCTATCCTATATTATACTCCCTCTTGGCTCTCGCGCGCGAGTCCGGCAAACTCGTCTACTACTGTGTTGTTGAGCTCGCGGTACCTTATTCTATGCGCCGAGAGTTCGCGAGTTTATACGCTGAATTAGCCCGGCGTATACGAGCGTGGAAAGTTTATAATGCGCTCTGTGTTATGCGGATCATGGGAAATTGTCTTTTTTTTTTCTTTTCTTCTTTTTGCAAAAATTGGAGCGGAGAGTTTCGACATGATATTTTCTACTGCGTGTTGTATCTCTCTGCTCGCGTTATAATGATTTACGCGAAGGAGAGCGCGTGGATGGAGATTTATGGCTCTCGCTATGTGTATTATATACCTATACCTATAGAGTCTAGACGATATTGTTAGGCTTTTTCGGCTGCTCATGAGAGTATAGACAATGTATATCGCGAGTATATATACGCATATATAATTGGACGGTTACTGCATAGCGCTCCAGCCGTTATTCGGTAATTGAGTTTGTTTTACTCGTTATAATAATATAGATCGTAGATCGTAGGTTGCGTAAGTTTTCAACTATACTAAATCCAATAGCAAACAAACGTTTTGAAGTGTTCAGCTCTCTCGACTGGCGAAAACTTAAAATTTATATACTCTTCGTTATTGACTCTTCTCGGTAAACCGAGATGTACATTTCAATTCTCTCTAAAAAAAATGTCGCAACTTGCGTATTCCTAAGAAAAAAAGCAATCCCTTGGACGACGTCAATTATTGTCCGGCATAAAGCATTGCACAACGTTCTCTCTACTTCCATCAAAAACCGCCACGCTTCCCCGAAGCGCATAAGATGGAGGCGCGAAAGCGTAGCGGAGATTCCCGATGACGACGACGACGACGATGGAGCAGGAGTAGAATATAGCGGAGAGATTTCGACGCTGGCGCAAGCCGGATTTTCTCGCCGCCCCTGCTCCGTTATTATGTATTATACCTGCGTCGTATGTACGTATACATATACGACGCACGAGATGAGAAACGTTTTGGTCGATGACTCAACGGCAGATATTGCGCGAGAGAGAGGCATTATTCGCCTTCCTGAAATTGAATATATTTGCCGGTTCGGGATCTCTTACGGCAAGTATGTGGTTACCAAAATGGTGGCTGTGTGTACACTCTGTGAACCGCAAAGTGAATATTTTTAGACGAGAATTTTGTCTAAGTTGTATATTTATAATTCCATTGACTGGCTCATTCGAATTTATTTCTCTTCAGCCAGACGATCTCTCCACAATTAAGTGAAATTGATGCGATTAATATTGCGAAATCGGCATTGTACCGTGCATTTATATGGGCTGCAGCAGCGGCCCCAGTTTCTTTGTTCGTGCGCACGCTCACGGCGATTCAAATGAGCCCAGAAGTAGCTTCACTCGTATATAATACATACCCACTAGCCAGTATATAAATACGAACACTCTCATTGCTTAAAGGAGCCAGTTGCAAGAGCAGCTCCAGTTCAGTAATACCCTCTGACGTCATCTCATATGTGCGCGGAGTCGTCGCCGCCTCTGCTTCTTGAAATCTCGTGTGGTTATAGCTGAGAGTGTCTACCGTATCCTTTGCTCTCCGATACGTCATGTTTGTGTATCGGCGATTCGGGATGTGCTCGAAGGTCATTGTTGTGCGATAAAAAAAAGTTTTGGATCTTCGATCTGATGAGTTGGCGATTACTCAGCGATATTTTAGGCTGACGCTCAGATGCTATCCGAGGAGAAGGATTCGGTCCGTACCGATTGTGTTTGTAAAAAGTAAAGTGTGAATTGTTGATAAAAAGCTGAACAAATAAGTCAGCCTCTGATGGCATGAAGGGGAAAGTCATATATCAATAAAAGTATAGCTTTAAATCGGTATCTTTCATAATACATAATCGGTAGTTCGCCGCCGATGGCAAAGTAATATCCGATTCAAAAGACAACATTACAAGAGGAAAAAAAATATGTATCATTCAACTCAAACGAAATGATTGATAGACGGCCGACAATGATCTCGACTCTATTCATCAATCGCTATACTCATACTTTCATCTCATCAGAAAGCCTCCCAATTTTCCCTCCACTTATAGATTATATCCATCAGTTCCGAAATAAACAACGCAATCGCACTCGTTACATGTGACCTACTCCGTCAGTAAAATTCCTCACTGCACACATAGGCTTTTGCGCCGATACACGCCGATGCGCGTGTAGGTACCTAGTTCAGGGACGCAGACGAGGTTTCCGCTCGCGAGGAAACCAAGTGAAGATCCTATACCGATTTTCGGACAATGCGTGCGAAGACGCAATCTCTTTCGACGCTTCTTCATTGTGCAGAGTGCTGTTGGAAAATCAAGGTGTGTTTACTTGCGTATAATCAACGATCGATGTCGTCGGATAGATATAGATAGGGAATGAAAAATGCGAGTGAATTCCATTGTTTCTGTGGATGACAATGTTTTGATGGGTTTCCAAGTATACTATGGATACGCTTTTTGCGCTGGGTAATAAATAACTCGATGCGTATCTTCGCGTGCCTGGCTTATGTAATTGACGATCTTTATGTCTGAAGTTTAATAACGCTTATTATTAGGATTTCACGCCTTATATTCTTGCCGAATCTTTTCAAAAGGGTGAAAAACGTTGCGAGATAATAGCGAATAAGTGAGATCGGCAAGGTTCCGTAAAAATTCTGAACTACATCGATCGATACCCGATACTTTACGATTGTACCGCGATTATCGAGATCGGCGAATTATTATCATTTTATATACTGCAAATTGAAACAAGCTTCGAATCGTTATCGAACAATAGCAGTTATTGTGATATTTGATAGTAAATCGCGATCGCTGCAGCGATCGCAATTTCTTTTGTATGTTAAACACACAGCAGTGAGATCGCGTTCTCTCGAAAGCGTCTTTCTTCAGTTAACCAGCAGCAGCAGTATATATAGCAACCGAGACTTCTGTACTGGATAGAAAGCAATAAAAGTCTTATTTATCGATCCACCGTAAAGTTTTCGCCTAACTGTATCGAGGCCCACAGCAGGTTATATTATATTGAACCGGGCGCGCGCTACGTTACTATATCATTATGGTATACCGCCGCGATTATTATAAATCCTGAAGTAACAATCGGTATCGAGAAATTCCAGTCACGTTAAATTGCACGTTGACTATAAAGCGAGCGATGCGTCGCAAAACAAAACGCACCGCCGCCGCAACATAACTTTCCAACTGACGTTTTCATTTCTCCCCTTTCACGTCGCGCGCTCATATCGAAATTTGACATTGACCAACCAGCGAATTTCGAAATAGAAAACGTCGCTCTCTATATACTAACAGTGAAAAGCCGGCGTTCCGGAAGAGATGGAGAGAGAGAAAAGATCGGCAACGGTGAAAACGATGCGCGCGTGCGAATAACGTGGAATTAAGCATTTATCGGATTCGCGGCTAATGGAAAATATCGTGTCGGCCGGCTTTCGATCCGTGTCGCCGCCGCATTGGAGAGTGAAAAATCGGCGCCGGTTTTGCCGGTCGCCGTGTCCTATTATAGCCTCAGGCGAGCGAAGAAATTGCGATTCTTTTCTTGTGTATACGTTTCACTTTTTCTGCCTGGGGAGACTCTCCTACAGAGCAGAGAGTCTCGTTTGCGGTTGACGGAAGATATTTTTCACCTGCGATTATGGTGATAACTTTTTTTTCCGCGACGGGGATTGTTGATTTGTTGAAAATTTGAGACGAGAAAAATAATCAGACGCTGATCGAAAAACGCTATAATTGGCGCTCTCAATTAATGCGCAAACTACACCGTTATAATCGCAATTGGCTGTCAATTAGAAATTCATCAAATAAACTAATGTTGAAGTTTCTTCTAATAGCCAGCTGCACATTTGCACAGGCGCATTAATAATCTCTTATCGTTCTCTATAACGAGCCTCTCTCTAATATACATTCAATACGACGACCCGTCCCTATTCACTCACCTCGAAGAAGAAGAAGAAAAAAGATATACCCGCGTTACGCAATCGGCATCTAATTAACGCCGCAAAAGAAAAACTCGCGCTCATTGTCTGTCGATCATCCCGAGAAAATTAATCGTGCCTTTGAGATTATACCTATATACACACGTCACCAGTACCATGCCCTCTCTCAGGTCGACCTCGCACACTACTCGGCTGGTGTATATACCGAATATACCGTTTTATCAAAATGAGCTCTAATTATACCGCGGTGGCCGGTGCTCTCTTCCTCGTTGCACAGTGTGCAACTGTGCAGCATTATATGCGCTATATATACCGCAAGCGCGCGCGAGCAGGAATGCGCACCTAGAATTACTTGTATACATATATAAGAGCGTCGAGTGCGCTTTATTAAATGAGTCCTGTATTCGCGCGCGCGCGCGCAGGTCGACCTTGACATATTAAAGCGCCGAGTTTTATATTTATGTACGTGCACCGTGGCTCTGATGTGGATGTTATTCTTTATGGGGAACAGTTACGATCTCGAGATTTTCGCGCTTTTTTTTATGAACAACCCATATCAGAGGTAATGGGAACCGACGTGAAGTTTTTGATGCTTTTGAAATAATTTATAGCGTCAGGTTGTAATTTATACCGACACCAAAATCCTGCAATATAGATATGCTCTACATCCTTCTTCGTATAGAAAATTTTTCAAATTTTTTCAATCTCCCCGCAAGGTAGCTGCATTGAATCTATATCGGAGAACATCGATGCACTGACCAAAGAGAGCTGTGTACGTGTATACTTTCACATGTCCATAAAAGCAAATAAGCAAGTAGCCGCCAAAAACAATTCTCTCTCTCAAATGGATTTTCTTTTTCTCTTCGAAATTCCAGCTTCTCTCCTTACGCGTATAGTATATTACAGTCGATCGCGATCGGAGTCGAGGCCGCTACTCGCGCGCTCCTTCGAATCCACAATACGACGTATATACATGTGTGTATCTGTACGTCGTTCTCAATATATATAGGTATAAAGCGACGTGACACACACGCCTCGCCCTGATGGTGTACACGTACTTTCCTCTATATACCGATCTCCGAGAAAACGAGGGCGGAAAGTCATGTTGCGGCGCCGCTTTGTGTCAAAGAGAAACAACGACGACGACGCTCGTTATTATTGTCATCTGTTTTGCCGCCAGCCTCGTCGTTGGTATGAAAATTAAGGAGCGCAAGCTGCAGGCGCCCACGCGCAGGTTGCTTTTGAGAGCGCATATATGCGAGAAAGGCACGACACACACACACACACACACACACACACACA
>UCQR01000196.1:0-32524 GCA_900474235.1 Cecidostiba semifascia
ATTTTAGATAATGATGACTTGGAAGGTAATAATATTTTATTAAAGAATAATAAATTACAAATGTTTTTCTGTAAAATAAAAATAATTCTAATTTGTAGAGCCGACAGAAGACCTCAGCGGCGTAAAAATCGAGGAAGATCACAACGTTGATAAAAAATTCAAACAAAAATGGCAAAAAATAAAAAAACCTGTCGTACCAATAAAGCCGGAAGATATCGCGTCAACAATAAAGCAAGAAGCAGATATGACCAGCGAAACCGAAACAAACTCAGCGGGAAACATCATTCTTAATTCCACAGCCGAATTTTGTCGAACGTTGGGTGATATTCCGACGTATGGTCAGGCGGGTAACCGGGATGAGAATCATCAGGAATTTATGGTATGATTTTATTTAATTCTATACTTATTTATATGTATAATATAAAATAAAAAAATATTATCAATTTAATTACTTGTCACGTAATGTAAATAGGATTTCGAGATGGACGAGGTGAAGCAAGAATACGTGGATGAGGAAATGAATGGTACAAGTGCTTGGAATACAGTAGAAATGGATGATGAATCCGTCATACCTGTCACAACAGAAGCGGCAATTTTGGATGCTGAGCCATCTCTGGATCAGGGAGTTGGGGGAGCATTAAAATTGGCAATGAGTAAAGGATATCTTCAGAAAGAAGATGAAAATCGTCCCTCTGCATCCAGATTTGCTCACCTTAAAGCACAGAATTATTCCATCGAAGATAAGACATATGGGTATGTTATTGATTCTGTTTTATATTCAATTATGCAGTGATTCTTGCAAGTGTATGTTTAAAAAATGGATAAATTTGTAATATATTTGTTTTTAGCGACGATGACAAATTCGGGCGAAGAGATAGATTTAATGGACCAACGTCAGATTTTAAAGAAAAAGATGGATTCAGACCCAATGTAAAATTGGACTATATAGATGATGACGGCCACGTTTTGAATGCCAAAGAGGCATTCCGATATTTATCACATAAATTTCATGGGAAAGGTCCGGGTAAAAATAAGGTAACATCATTAATTTAAAACATTTTTACTAAATTTTGAAGTATTTATGATAATTTTAATACGTTCTTGCATACGCAGGTTGAAAAGCGAATGAAGAAGGTAGAACAAGAGATATTGATGAAGAGAATGTCTTCAACAGACACACCTCTAGGTACATTGAATCTTTTGCAAGCCAAGCAAAAAGATACACAGTCACCTTTCATTGTCCTAAGCGGCAGTAAGCACATGCAAACGTATGTAAACATCTCTTGTGTTTTAATTTAAAATACTATATTTTATTAACATTTTATAATCGATACTTTATATTTGTTTCAGGACTAGTATTTCGAAAAGTAAAAATTGAATTGAAAAAATTGTACATACATATTAAAATTTTTTGTTTACATGTATAATAGACGGTTTAATGTCAAATAGGCTAAATAATCAGTATATCCTACTATATTTAGAAATTTCTTTATTTAAAATAATACATCAAAAGCTTTTGTTATATTGCTTCTGTGTTTATTTTCTTATATGCACTGCTTCATGCCTAAAATAAGAAAAAGTGTTGATCAAAAGACTCGAAAAAAAGTTTGATGTTCAAGTTCACACATGTTCATTTATTGGCTGAAACTACAATATTCTTATACTTGAACATGTGAAATTTAAAATAAAAGAAAAATCAACACTTGAACCTTTCGATAAATTTTGAATGCTCTAGAATCGTATCCATATAGTATACAGTATTTAATCGGAAAGTAGCTGACACAACGTCTTAGCGCAGCTCGATATGACAATACGACCCTGCACGGGCTGGCTGACAGCGGTCACATACCGAAGAATAACTCAAACAAGACGAAACAAAAACAAAAACGAAATAATTTTTTGTTATTTTGATTTTATTAAGGTTCTACAGCATATACGGCAAATACGCGTATTCTTTTTTGTGACGTGGATACAATTTTATACGAAATAAAATAATGAAAGATTCCCATGAGCGCAATGCGTTATAGGTATTTTTGATGCGCTCACAAAAAAATTAATTCTAAAAAAACCCGTATGCCCTAAAATAATTCAGAAAAAAACAAAAATTGGTTTTTATCTATATAGTTATCTTTATATGACTCATATTTCCAAGGATGTTAAAAGCCTTAGGGCTATTAGCTATTATATTTGGATATTCATAAAAACAATGCATTATCGCACGTAAAATCGATCAGAAAACCGTATTTAATATTATATTTCTTCCTTCATCTTTTTCACGTTTGCTGGTAATAAAAACCTGCAAGTGCACTATTTCCGTGTTTCTGTCACGCTCGTCAAAGACTTTGCATGTATAAAGTAAGTATACTTATCACTGCATAGATAAGCGACTATTTTTTATACTTATACCTGACGAAAACGTATATGGGAAGCAATTTAAATATAAACGTGTTTTTGACCTTAAATTTGGATGAAAGATCAGATGCGTTTGTTAGTTTGCTTTGCGCATGCAGTACTTTTATTTAGAAAATTAAAGTGCAGTACGATATAATTGAAATAAAATAGCTTTTGATTAAATTTTCGAAAGCTTGGTTTTATATAATACGTTCTATAACGCATTAAATCTATATATATAATTAAAATTTATTCGAATTTCATGCTATAAAGCGATGCGTTAATAATGCAGCAAAATCAACACGATGGACTAAAAGTTTGTAATCGTAGGCTAACAATTTATTATTTATTGTTCCGGGAATATCCTTTCAAATTCTATTCCTCCATATACAACGCGTTTTCGACACTCGGCGCACGTGTGTACACATCCGGCGCCTCAACACCATCAATAGCTTCCAAAAATGGTGTTATCATTCACTGTGGTTTTTTTACTGTGGTTTTACAAAGAGATATACACGCTAGATAAATTATAGATCCCCGACTCCCGTTGAGCAGAAAATATAAATAGAGCCCCGCCGCGCGAGATCTCCGTCCGAGATTGCGCTGATCATACGAGAGACTGAAAATGTTTATACATTTCGGTTTCGAAACTATTTTGGAGCAGTTTTTTGCCGAAATTCTCTCCCAAAAATTGCTGAAGAAACAATGAATCCAAAATATCCTCAATTTATTCGAAAAAAGCGAATTTGCGCATTGCAATCTTTCAGGCTACATTTGCAAATCTAACCTCAAAATAACACGATCGCACATTTCGAGGCTACTGTTTAAGGTGGTGTCACGTCGAAACGACCACGTGACTTTTTTAACTCTATCGCGGGAATTTTTCAATCACCTCGTTATCTTATCAATATTCTTTTCAAATAGTCAGTCAATTTATACAGACTTGGAACATCAATATTCAATCAATTTCAACGACTCATCAGCCGTGATAAATCGTTAAATTGAGTTTCCATAATCGAGTCACAACAGACTAAAAAGATCTCGCAACAGTACCTTAAAAACCGGAAACTTTGACTGAACGTGTCAATCTGCGCGACCAAAGCATTGGTTTGCATCAGTGCGCACCCGAATACTTCCATTTTCCTGTGCTCTCTTCGGCGCTCTCTCGGCCCAACGACGGAGCACGTGTTTGGCTCTCTCTCTGATCGCCGGTGCCGCGCACATCGCACCGAGTCGCCCTTTATCCGCGCAACTGTGGTGCCTCCTTCTTCGTGCGTATCATCGCATCGTGTGCTTTTTCCTCGCGCTAGTCCAGTCGAAGCTCATCCTTTATCACCTAGACATCACCATGAATCCCGAGAAGCTGAAGAAGCTCCAGGCTCAAGTGAGAATTGGAGGCAAGGGTACACCCCGTCGTAAGAAGAAGGTAAGAGTATGATGATATACCTATATATAAGAGCGAATAGAACGAGGCTTTGCGCGAGACTCTTGGCGTGCATTGCCATCAGCCGCCCGCGTGTTTTTTCATCGCTTCCGTTTCAGACCATTTTTGGCCTGTTTTTCCACGATTTTGCAACTTTCACACGATGAGACGTCATAAAATCGAATACTTCTCTCGCTGTTCGAGGTTTCGTTCTTTATTGGCTAGAATCGAGGCTCTGAATTCCTGATGGTGTGTACTTTGCACTCAGCCCTATTTATGAGAGTCTATTTTTACTCCAACTTGTTTAGAGCATTTTTTAGCTCTTTTTTTTCATGTTATTATAGTGTAATTTTATGAATTTAAAAAAAAACGATAGTTTACAAACAAGGATTGTTGCGAAATAGTTATTTCTTTCGGTTGATTTGTTGTTAAATTTGTAATATTATGTAGAGTTACTTGTCAAAGGTATATTCAGTAAGCAATTTGCCTGTCAATACTGTCTTTTGGTAGCTACAATCTAACTTTTTGATATTCCCAAGGTCGTGCACACCACCAATGCCACAGATGATAAGAAGCTCCAGAGCTGTCTGAAGAAACTGTCGGTGAACACTATTCCTGGCATTGAGGAGGTAAACATGATTAAGGATGATGGAACTGTCATCCACTTCAACAACCCCAAAGCACAAGCCAGCCTGTCGGCGAATACCTTTGCCATCACAGGCCACGGCGAAAACAAACAAATCACAGAAATGCTTCCTGGTATTCTGAGTCAACTTGGCCCTGAGGGTCTGACCCAACTGAAGCGATTGGCCAGCACTGTTGCCGGTAGCGGAGTCAGCAAGGCTGCCCTTGAGGAGGATGATGAAGTGCCTGACCTGGTGGAAAATTTCGACGAGGCTAGCAAAGAGGAGGTATATACATGATCAAAAATATCATACTGCTCCCAAATGTCTTTGGGTGCTTTGTCATTCATGTGTTTCCTTGGGACTTAATCAAATTCTAAACTCTGGCTTCCTTTCTATTCTCAAGGTTGCACTGAAGAAGGAAGCTGATGAGGCTCTTGTAGCAGAAGACAAGAAAGAGGCTGCAAAAATCACGGAGGAATCAAAAGATGCCCCCCTTGCCAAGCAAGAAGTTTAATAACATAACAACCTGCAGGTAAGAGATTGTTGTTGTTGTATAATATTTCAAAATTTGGTATCAATGCAGTGCAATGTAAACTGATGATTGCTCTTTGATTACAGATTTTTAAAGGCGACACGGCTCTCGGCAATGAGCTAGGAGGTTCACAGTAACATGATAAAGGAAGGATTACTTGTAATCTACAAACGAGACAAAAAACCACATTTATATTGACATTACAAATGTTAAACACGATCGAGATAGCTTAAAACATTATATTATGAAGAATAATGGTTATAATAAAAATGCGAGAAAAGGATTGCTGATGGATGGCATTTCTATTGCAAATAATGTCCGTCATGTTCTTACTCGACATTATAATCATTCAAAAACCTTTGTTGCAAACAAATTTCATTCCCTTCATGGCATTTTCTTATTTTAAAATTGCATACATGTAAAAACATATTTGAGGAAAGAGACAACTGAAGTCATTAGAGGTATAAACTGCGCAAGAGAAATAAGCTTGCAAAAAACATGCGATTTTAGTCACAAACATAAACAAACTATAGAATGTGATGAAAATCTGATAACATACTTGGCCACTTGATCTTGTAGTTCATGTTATAAAAGTCTATTAGTAGTCAAAAGAAAGAAAAAAATACTTATCTAAGAAATGTATTTTGAACATAATTTTAAAACCCCTGGTGACTACTAAAACATTTTTCTCTTTTGTTATTTTATTAACATAATTAAGCTTAAAATATATTGAGTAAGAAAATCAATGATGTAATCACTGGAGTTAAGAAAATATATTCACATTCGCTGGTTTTTATGTAAAGAATGAAGTTTAATTTTAATAAATTACTTTGGATACATCAAATACAAAAATGGATTTTTTTTAATTTACATTAATTACATAAATGAAATCTTTGCGGATCACTTGTCTTGAATTCTGACTTGCACATAGTACATTGATTTTTTTCTAGTGACAACAAAGCTTTCCTACATATAATATGTTGACAAGGCAACTTATAAAATACTTTCTCAGAACAACATTTGCAAGTCGGCATAGCAGAGACTTGAATGTTTGAGTTCAACTTCTCTTCAACGGCAGTATTTTGCTTAACAATCTCTTCCCTATTAACAGTTCTGCTTATTGAAGCAGTTAAATTTGTAGTTTTTCCCATGGATCTCCTATTACATGCACTAGAGTTTCTAAGAGATACCACTGGCAACGAATGTCCATGAAAAACTCTTTTAACAGTATTAGTACTATTTTCTTCTCTTGGTAAAGTTCTTTTCAGACCGTTAACATTATTTTTTACAGTATTCACATTATTTACAGAATTTGTCGATAAACGATTTATTATATTTACACTACTAGCATATTGCATAGATTTTGTACCCAATACTCTAGGTAGCTTCTTCACTTCCTCGTTATTACTGTTCTCCAGTAAGAATTTGTCTATCCTTGCTTTTAGGGGAACTGCAGCTAAAGGTTTACGACTATCACTGAACCGTATTCCTGTAAATGGATCTGAAACAGATCTACCCCATATAGCTTCATTGTGTCCGTGTCTCTCCAATGTCTTTTGATCAATTATTTTGCCACTTGGAAGAATGATTGGCTGAGTCATTATTTCAAAAGTTATTGGATCCAGAAAATCCTCTGGCACATTCAACAAATTATTCTCTATCGTTGCTCTAAATCAAAGAATAATATACAAGTTGATTAATTTTTAATTGCCAACTAGAAATTTAGATGTAAAGTGAAATATTTACCTCAATTCTTCCTTGGGTTTCTCCTGTTTTTTATTGTCATCCACGACGACTACATCAGAAGAACTTGCAGCAGCAGACGTACTATTATTAAACCGGTTCATCCAAAGAGCATTGACGTTCATCGAAATATCTTTTGGACAATTCCGAGCAACTCTACCCCAAATTTCAATCTTACCAAGTGCAGGTACCGAGTTTTCAGTCTTGAGAATACGGAGGCGCAGGGTATTTACATAATTTACAATATTCAATGCCTTTATGTAACGTTGGGCAAAATTTGGAGGTGCCTCGATGTCAGTGTGATAAGAAATATCCCTTCTGTAGAATAACACTCCGGACTGTTCCTTCTGCAAGAAAGCAGTTGAAACATCTGTGAACGGCTGGTTTTCAAGATCAGATGATTTGACAGACAGCTGAAATCCACTTGATTTTTGTGCTCCAATTTGAGGCCACACGATGACATGACTTATTTGTATATTACAGATGAAGACAAAGTCTATGGTTAGCGGAGGTTTGATGCAGGCGAATGCTAAAAAACCCTTCTCGGAATTATTTACAAGATTTGTCACTTCATAACCTTCAGTACTGACTGTACTGCAAGTTACATCCGTTCGCAGGCATTTATCGCAAAAATTGACGAGCATTATTCACAAAATTGTTGAATCAATGCTTCGTTCTCTTCATTAGGTCTTGTGTTTGTTTCGATAAATTTTCACGTTTATTTATTTATTCATGTTTTGAGTGTTCATTTTGTTTGCATCTGATATCTGTTATATACCTGTCTCTCTCACTCGCACGATTTGAGAAAATGACCTGATGCAGCTGGGTGTAAGTGTAACCACAGATGTACCGAGCCACTACAGCGCCATTTACTGTACCTGCTCAACACGTAGAATATACCTATATATACGAAATATATAGCTATACTGTAGCATTATAGGGCAGTCAACTTACTGGTTTGGCCACGCCATATGCACTCAGCCTATAGGTGAGTAATGTTCATATAATGTTGGCAAAGTATCAGGAATTAAACCATCATCCCCTTCACGAATTTTTTGTAACTATAATAATATATACTTATCTTAAATTTGAGATACGTCTAATCTAATCATATTTTTTTATTGTATATATACCAGTAGTAGATATTAGCATGCATAAAAAACTGTTGACGAAAGCTCGTTTGTATGTATACAAACGCTTATTTGGAAAACATGTTGCCTGAATCTATAAATTAATAATGAAAATAATAAAAGAAATTTCGTTGTATTTAAATTTGATAGTTCGATCGAAGTTAATTAATTAAATAAAATAAAATAAAACTTAGGCATGAATAACAAATAATAGTTGATAAATTGGGAAATTAAGACACACAACTGTTACTTAAAATAAGAATATTGAAAAAAAAGTTCTCTTTCTTTTTAAGCACAATTCGCAACGCGAAGGTGCTCTATTTATTATACCAATGTGTACTACTACGCTTCAATTTATACACGACAAAAGCTCACTGTCATAGACATCATCAGAATATAACAAAGGTAGAAACGAGTAAGTTGTTTCTTTCTTTCAAATTATAAAGAGAGGTATGGGTATTAAAGCCATATAGAAATAAGACAAAGTCGAGTGTCTGCCTCTTCGTACGCATTATCTCTATTTCAAAAATTCAGTTCAAAAACATAATAACTTTGAATAGTCCATCATTATACTTGTAGATTACTTTTTCCTTCCTCTTCGTCCTCATTTTCTTCGTCATTTATTTGTGTTTTTTCCCCCAAGTAAGTATTATATCAATAGATTTTGATCGAGTTGAGCGGCTCGACCGGCTGTGTTCATATACCGATCGCCAATTGATTAAATACACCGTAGCAGTCGTAATTTTTTTTCTCTTTTTTTTTACAACATTCGTAATAAAGTCTTGCAAAGTGACAAAAGTACAGGAGCCCGTTGTGTGACACGCTAAAAGCTCTTTTTTCCGCTATTATGGCTGGCGCGCTATATAAGCTATAAAGTTTTACCTTATTGTTCCTTCTATCCTCTCATAATAACAAAATGGACACTAAAGTTCTAGTTTTAAATGCAAGTCACGCAATCGTCAGTTGTACAAAATGAGATCAAGTGTGCATAATATATTAGAAGCAGTGTGCGATTATTGGGCTTCCCGACTTTTGTACAATTATACGCATTGTCGCTGCTGGTAAAAACACTGACTTAGATTACCGCACGCACAAGTAATGTTACACATTATTTTCCTCCTCTTTTTTTGTCGTCGTCGTTACTCTTTTTTTCCATTTATCGTATCTCTCGTATTAGATTAGAAGACTTATAAAAATGCACTCAATATGTGTGCATAGAAACCCCATCATGAAAACGCAGGACCATTATTTTATTTACTTTTTTTTAATCATCAGTCACGCATACTTATTATGTCGAGTCTATATATGCAATAAACACATTTGTCGCGCAAAACTTTTACATCACAAGTGATTTCAGTCAAAAAAATAAGGCGGTTGCCCCATTATCGTCATCACGGCTCTTATTCTCTCGCTTTCTGATGCATTATTCCACCTTCTGCTATTATTACTTCACCCCCTATTTCAACGAATCGTTATCTATCCGCAAAAATATACCATCATGTATGCGCCTTTTCATCGTCGCACACACACATATGTATGATCATCCTGATTGCGTTTATAAGTAACATAGTTATCATAATCATTAAGTATCTACAAATTTGATTCTCCTGTGCGATCGTCGATAAATAAGTAAATATATTTTGTAAAAAATACAAAATATCACACGTCATTATATAGCAAAAAGTTCGTCAAGTTTTTATTTTTTTTTTATTTTTTCATTTATCTTTCGTCGTTTGCGTTGGATGAAAACGAGTGCGGTATAAGTAGTCTGGATGAGAGAAAAAAAAATTGTTATTCTAATAACATACAAAAGTGTACGGGAATCTATAGATGGCATTCCTTGTATGATGTGGATCTATAAGTTTCTGTACAATTTTATACATGTAAAAAACGTGTACACAAATCGGCATCAGTCACCAGCAACGACCACAGTATATCTAACTTTTTACAATACAAAATACAGCTCCTGCACGTATATGCACGTATTTAAATGCAATGTAGTAGTAAGGAATTATTTACTCTCAAGTGTAAAAATGTAATGAGAACCCATCATCAGCATCATCGTCGTCGTCGTCACCGCAGTGCATCAATCATCTGCTTGCTTCATTGTCGTACTTTTATCATATAAAACACATTGTCAAATAAGCCTGAAATGATGCATACACAGTAGATAATCATGTATAGGTAGTAAGTATTACAGAGATGTGTCGATGGTATACAAGCACACATACACGAGACATATCTTCTGCGACTGCAATGAATTTGATCACGACTATACACATCAGAATGTGAGAAATATGTACACATCGTCTGTGTATTATCACGATGAAAATCATAGATCATAGTCGGCGAGAGTGAAAAAAAGTTCAGGAAACAAAAAAACTATTGTCAGATGTTTTGTCGAAAAAATGGGATTTTAATGAAAAAAAATACACCTTCACTTATGATTGGACCCAACATTCAGCCTCACGACCAATGTGGCTTCATTTACAAACACACTCGAGATATTATTACACAGGATCTAATGACCTGCTTGCTCGCTTGCAGCAGCTAGAAAAAAATGCTTCCGCTCTCCATTACAGTACAATCTCATTACATTCTTACGAGCTTTCTGCTGCAGACTCTTATTTCTGTATATACCTAACGTTTACATTAGCGCGCATTTCTTTCTTCCACAGGGCCAATGCACAACTCGTGCGCTCTCGCTTTATTTTCTTTTCTGTTTTATCATCTTATACTTCCGAATTTCGTCAGCTTTAAACAACTACTGAGCTTTATATAAGAGGAGAGATAGAGGGAAACTGGAGCGACATTCTCTCTAGAACGAAGAGAGACATTCAGATACAAGATGCATAGATATAATTAATTCATCAATGTTCGCGCCCCATTAATTAAAAAAAAGAAGAAATTATCAGATTTAGCAAGTCACGTATTCTCTGTCATTTTGTACTAAATAAAAACAAAATTAAAACGAGCTCCATTGCCGATAATGGACATAAGCTTATTTGACTAAGTTACAATTCAAAAATTATAGCTCGTTCGACTTCGCTCACTTTCGTTGTCAATGCGTCATCATCTCGGTCTTTCTCGTTTCTTAACTTAGCTATCCAAACACCTTGCATCGTAAAAAAAAAGTAATGGGAAATACAGAATAATTTTTCCGTGGATAAGGTCACGGTTTCAGGAAAAGGTTTTGAGGGGAAAGGTAAGGGGGCAATCCCAAGGACTTGGTTTTTTTCATTCTAAGCGCTACAGTTTTAAATCGAACGTTACAATATTATTACATCATTAATAATCCGAGTACGTGTAATTATTGCACGTACACGGTATGCCTTTACTTTTTTTTACTTTACTTATTATTTTTTTTTTTGTTTTTTTTTGTATTTCTTACTTAAGTGGCTCCCGGAGATTCATCTGTAAACATTGTATTACCATGCATTGCTCAATGCCAGTGCTTACAGTTTACTCAAAGTATATAGTTATCAGTAGATTAAAACAGAACAAATAATTATCTATTAGAAAAATGATTTTCTTTATTTCTCAGAACACACCTTACAATATTTTTCTTTGATTCCAAATTTTCGATATTTCTAGTCAAAGTTGTAAAAAATGACTTTCCTCCTAGATAATCATCGTTGCAAGTGCAAGTCAACTGCAATCATCAGTCAAAAAAAATTGACAAAATAATCGGCAATGTAATCGACGAAAGAGAACTAAAGACATGTGAATAAAAAGATATAAGAGAGAGAGAACGAGCTCCGGTATCCACTTAATCCTTTTAAATGTGTAAATGTATTGTGCGCGCGCACACGTATGAAGAGAAGTACCTGCTTATCGGAAAAATCTCAAAAAAAGAGAATCAACAAAGATAAAAACTCGGACGCTCATTTATATATAGAGAACACGACTCGAGTGCACTAGTCGTGCGCGAACAAATTGCAGGAATCGCATGAGGGTTCTGATGTTATTCTTTCTCTTGTTGCTGAAGAAAATATGAACTCGGGGAATGGGATTTTGGACGAGGGTGGATTGGAGGGGAGTGGGAATGGGCATTGAGAGAATAATGAGAGACGGAGGAACTGATCCAGGAGTTTTGGGAGCATAGGAGAGAGATGGGTTGTTGTTGTTGCTTCAAGATCATTCTTATAGCTTGTCTCGCATCCCTACCTAGCTACAAAATCCCTGGCAGTGGCGCGCGCGCGCGAGAGACGGTAAACGGCGACTGTCGTTATCGTTTAAGCGAGCGGCACGGATTCCAGCGGTCTCCTACTTCCTGTCGTCCTGGTCGCACTCCCGGCTTATGTGACCGGTCTTGTGGCAAATGTAGCAGGTCTTGCCGCCGCCCTCGGGACAGTTGCGCGCGATGTGTCCCGTTTTGTTGCAGGTGTAGCAGCTTTGCATGTTGAAGCGGCCAGAGTCGTTTCCACTCTCTGGGCAACTACGAGCCATGTGTCCGGTTTTGTTGCAGTTGTAACAGCTCATCTCGGGTCCCTGGTAACCAGTGTATTGGAACTACGTTTTATTTTAATTATTTTCAAGTACTACTGTTTGGTGGGGGATGGATGCTTGCAGCAGGTTTTAAACAAAATGCCTCAAATCAAAGAAAAGAAAAAACGAGAACGAAAGTAAATAAAAGAAATATATAAATATATCAACAAAGTAGAGCAGAAAAGTTGTGGCTATTGGATACTGAAATCTTTAGATGAAACTACTGTTACAAGTTTTGTAGAAGACTGATTGATAATCACCTGTTGGCAGTCTTTTGCAATATGACCAACTCCGTTGCAACGGTAGCACAGATCCTGGTCTTCTTTGCACTCACGTGCGAAGTGTCCGTACTGGTTGCACTTGAAGCACTTTTCACGGCCCCTGCCAAAACCTCCATCACGATCACGGCGGTCTCCTCCTCGCCCACCAGTGGCACCACCCTGGGGACACTCCCTGGCGAAGTGACCCATTCGGTTACACTTGTAACACGCGCTGGAACTCATTTTTTATCTGGAAGCAAATAGAACAAATTTATTACTCGATTGCAATCTTCAGTTTCTCAACTGTTTTATATTCGTCACTCAAAAGCAGGATTGATCAATGAACTCCATTTCTTCAAAGTAGTTGCATTTGCATTGATTTCTTTACAGCTACCTGATGCATTATGTGAAGATTCTTACGAGGGCTTCTAAAAATACCCATAGCAACAATTTAAGCAAATTTCATCATACTTTCACGCTCATCCAGCCCCCTTCCCCCCCAAAATCAGAAGAAGAAAAACGGAGCATTAAAATAAACAAGTAGACAATCTAAAAAAAAAAAGGGAAAAAATCAATCCAGCTTTTGTAAAACAGCTGCCGCATTCCGGACGCGTGCACGGGCAATAAAAGCCAAGATAAGCCAGCAGAGTAGCGAGAAGCTACAGTAGCAGAGCAGCTCCCCAGAGAGACCGTGCCACAGAGTCGTCAAATACATGTATATACAGTCTCTCTCTCTCTCTCTCTCTCTCTCTCTCTCTCTCTCTCTCTCTCTCTCTCTCTTTCCGTACTCATCGCGTCCCGCTCAAAAGAGTCGCCCAGAGGCGCACACACAAGAGACAGAGAGAATTTTCGGAGCACGTGCATCAGCCGATCGCGCGGCGTATTTTACACACATCATACTCGTCTCTGTTGTACTACGACGCGCGTCCGGCGGCCGCTACGAATCAATACCCCCGCGCGAGTTTTCGTCGCCGCCAGAAAGAAAGGAAGGAAGAGGCAGCAGCCGTATACACACGAACACACACATACGCTCGCTTGGACTATCCAGCCGCCTATACTAGAATGACGAGCGTAAAGTGACGCGGACGAGGCCCACGCGGGGGAGGCGTCGCGAGCACGCGCACATAGACGACGCTTCTTCTCTCTTCTATCGGAGAAAAATCGCGCCTCCTCTCCACGCTTTGCTATCCGAGCCCTAATATACGATATAAAAACTATGCATGTACTTTGTATAATTCTCGTTACCTCTGCAATTTTCGACGACGGAAGATCAGAGTGTGTCCGGCTGGCTGTGCGGGGCGCAATGCAATGGTGTGTGTACATATAAAATGGCACCGTGTGCATCTCTGGCGCGCGGCGGCAACTCGCGCGCACGCACCGAACCGCGAGAGCCAGCCGAACTAAACGCGCGCGCGCGCTCTCCTCTCCTCTCTCTCTCCCCGACAAGAAACATCTTCCCCGCGAGAGAGATAGAGAGAGAGAGAGAGAGCCGCGCATAGAAAAAAAGAAACGTGCACGTGTTTTTTTCCCCATAATATTACCCGCGGAAACAGGAGACTTTTTCGAGCGAGAGTATAAGTACCTGTATCCGCGTGTAGAGCTTCTACGATTTCGAAGCATATAAGTATATGCAGCGGGGAGAGACGGGCGGTGCACTAGAGAGAGACGAACGAAAAAGCCGGATTCCAAGCAACGTGGCTGCACGCCGTCGCGCTGATCCTCCATCTCTGTCGCGCTCGCGCTCTCTTTCTCTCTCTCTCCTCCGACTTGTACATTTTTTTTTCCAGCGGACAAAGGTATCCCCCGAAACCCAAGCCCCGCGAAATCCCGGGCACGTGGAGATTTGATAAATCAAGCCAAGCTCTTCCTATGCAATGCATCCACGCATCTCCCGATTAAAGAGAGAGAGAGAGAGAGAGAGAGAGAGAGAGAGAGAGCGCGCGAGACGAGCCGCGAGCGAGGCGTCGCGTGCTAACATGGCATCCGTACACACGGCGCGAAGTGACGCCGTAGTCTGGCGTTCCGCGAAAGAAAGGCTTTTCGCCTTCCTGTAATCCCAACGTCTGTCCTCACAAGCTTTGAGTCTACATGCTTCGAAACGATTTGCGGATCGTACTTATAATACTCGCGGCCTCGCATAAATACTACGCGGCGATTTTTGTCGTACGCGAGAGGGGAAAGAGGGGAAGAAGCTGCTGCTGCCGACTTGAACGTGTATAATAAATGCACGTAATAAGCTAAATCCACGACAGGATCTGATAACCACGCGGAGAGCACACGTCCGCCCCAAAAAATCGCCGCCGCGGCGTCCTCGCGAGTCTCTACCACCCTTGGTATAGTGTGTGTGAGTGTATGTGTGTATGGCTGCGCATATCCTCGCGGCTGCCATGAGTATTTCGATGAATTTTTTTCGCGAGATACCGATGTGGACGGAAATTGATTTTTTCGCTTACCTTTTCTCGAGCCCGTGGCGCAGAGAAGATGAGGACGAAGATGAGGTGAGTCGGATCGACTCGAACGACTTCACGTTGCGGAGACAGACACACACCGCAACCACAAGAAGCAAAAGACCGGACCGGACGAGAACGACTGCGACGGGCTTTACCGGGGGCTGCCACGGACTAGGACCTCAGAAGTAGTCGAGGCGAAGCTCATTGGCTTCGCGGGCAATCGTCCGTCGCGTGGCGCCGTCTGACGGCCCGCCAAAACAGCTCCGATGACACGCCTTCTTTCTTCCGGTTTTCAGCCTTTTTTCAGGCTAAAACTCGCTGTAAATTGGAAAAAAGGTCAGAATAAATGTACGATTCTTGCTGATTTCTTTTTTGGACTGTTGAAAAACGCCGAAATTAAGGTTTAAAAGAACGTTCATTCGAACGGACGGCCATTGTTGAAGTAGGTTGGCAGAAGTGCCCGGACGCCGAGCTTCCCCTCCGCGAGAAAACTCCGCGAGTCATGCGAGCTAAGCGTTCGATAAACACGCGCGTTCGTCGTTGACACGATAATCCCTTTTTCGAGCCTTCTCCCGTTGCATTTGATGGAAATAATTAATGACAGAGATTTGATTATTTTTGGGATTATTTTTTAGGGTATTGGTGATAGCTTTTGGGAGTTTTGGGACGAAAACATGCGAGAATGCGTTTCTGTTTTGACCTCGGGCGCTTTGGGGTAGGGCTGCCAAAGTTGGGAAAATTCGGCGGGTATTTTCGAGCTTTAGCTAAATAAATTTTGTGTTGATTATGTTTCATAAGATTTGGGCTGGGTATGATGCGTATATCTTTGAGATTTTTGGATGAGAATTACGCGTCTTTCTCTCATTATACTGAATGTGCAGCGGTGTCGTGTAAATTTACAATTATATGCATGCAATATTAGTAAGTTATACAGGGAGAAGAGGAAGGACGTGTTGGACCCCGTGGATGGACCGCCGTCGGAGCCTTACAATTATTTCTGTTTTGTGCCCTGTGGTCGAAGTCCACCATGCACTTGACGCTTAATTGGGTCACAGTCGTGAAGACACTTCCAGGAATCCAGGCAAATTTACACGAGACCACTGCACTGCATTGTGTATTGTCTAGCTAGCATTGTCACCTGCACGATGACATCTATTGGAGACTCTATAACTTTGCCCGGTATTGCCTCCGTACCTCCGTTGTCGGCAATGTCGGCATTCGATAACCACGCGGGTTTGTTGTGTTTTGTGTTCAACGTCAATCGTCGAAACCGTAGTTGAAACGAAAAGTTCATCGTCAGTTGCAGACACTCCGTCGGTGGTCTGATTTGTTATTAATAAATTATTATTCGTCTTTGAAATGAGTGAAAAAAGGAAACACGATGAGCCGGATCCTGAAAATGATGAAGAGTGGATCGGTCCCTTGCCCTCTGATGCTGCTGCTCCAAAACGGCAGAAAGGTTAGTTTTGGAGGTTAACTACTTGTTGGATTTGATGATTTCTTCTTTAATTATTTATGATCTTAAATTTTGTCTGTATTACAGTTTTGGAATATGAAAAAGTTTACCTGAATAACTTACCCTCTTGTGAGTGCTACGAAAAATCGTATATGCATCGAGATGTCATTACTCACTTAGTGGTAACAAAGTGAGTATATATTTGTCCTATTTATGTAAAACATTATGAATTGCGAGGTCATTAATTTTATGTGTATTCATTCTTTTTAGGACAAATTTTGTTATTACGGCGAGCTGCGATGGCCATGTCAAGTTCTGGAAGAAACAAGAAGAACTTATTGAGTTTGTGAAACATTTTAGAGCTCATCTTCAACCAATTCAAGCTCTATCAGCAAGTTGCGATGGAGTTCATTGTTGCACAATCAGTATAGATAAATCTATTAAAGTGTTTGATGTTGTGAATTTTGGTATATAGCAATATTTTTAACTGTTTGATGACATACAAGTATATTTATCTTTACTGACAATTATGTTTTATTATAGACATGATCAATATGATGAAACTTGGCTATGTTCCTCAATGCGCTGAATGGGTATATTCTGCTGGAGATCCGATAGCTGCTGTTGCTGTATCAGATCAAGATTCCAACAAAATTTATATTTACAATGGTGAAGGCTCGGAAACTCCTCTTCACATATTTGAAAATCTTCACACCAAACCTGTTGTGGCACTAAAGGTAAGAATTATAAGAATTCCTCACGAATGTCATTTTTCTCTGAATATTAAAATTTTTTCTTTTGTTTTCAGTACAATCCTGTATATAATACCTGTATATCTGTTGATAAGATAGGAATTTTAGAGTACTGGACAGGGCCAAGAAATGAGTACAAATTTCCCAAGAATGTTCTGTTTGAATCTAAGCTAGACACAGATTTATTTGAATTTGCTAAGAATAAGACTTATCCTTGTGGTCTTGCTGTATCCAACGATGGTAAGAAGTTTGCCTCTCTTAGTGGAGATAGAAAAGTACGTGTATTCAATTTTTTAACTGGCAAAATATCTAGAGTGTATGATGAATCCCTGCAAAGATTTTTGGAGCTGCAGCAAACAACGCAGCAACTTCCAAACATGGAGTTTGGTAGAAGGTATGATCTACATTGAATGATTTTTATGACAAGTAAATTTTAAGATTTTATTTAAACTGAAATTTCTTTTGTCTTACTAGGATGGCAGTCGAAAAGGAAATGGACAAAATGGAAACGAATCTGGGTAACATTGTTTTTGACGAGTCTGGTCACATGATAATGTACAGCACAATGCTGGGAGTAAAGCTTGTTAACACCTACACAAATCGCTGTGTAAAGATCTTGGCGAAACCCGAAAACATCAGACCTATGCAGTTGGCCCTGTTCCAAGGAAAAGCCAAAAAAAACGCCACCACCACTTTGGAAATGGAAGCATCGCAAAATCCAACATTGGAAATGAATCGACCGGATCCAATACTCTTCTGTACAGCGCACAAGAAAAATCGTTTTTACATGTTCACGAGACGTGAGCCCGAGGACACGAAAGGTCCGGAATGTGACAGGGATGTCTTCAATGAAAAACCATCGAAAGAGGATATCATCTCGTCTACGGAAACCTCCAATATGCAGAAGATCTTTGATACCGCCATTCTTCACACGGCTCTCGGTGACATCCACGTTAATCTTTTCGGCAAAGAAGTGCCAAAGACAGTCGAGAATTTCTGCGTTCACGCGAAGACCGGCTATTACAATAGTCATATATTTCATCGAGTCATCAAGGGCTTTATGATCCAAACCGGAGATCCGACTGGTACTGGTACCGGTGGTGAGAGTATTTGGGGTGGAGAATTCGAGGATGAGTTCAGGAAAAATCTCAAGCACGACAGGCCTTACACGCTCAGTATGGCTAATGCTGGACCGAATAGTAACGGAAGTCAGTTCTTCATTACTTTGACTCCAACAGTAAGTTTTTTTTTTTATAATCTATTCGTTTTTTTTTTTTCAATTTACACTGCTTAACTCTTTTGCTTGTCATTTTACAGCCGTGGCTCGACAACAAGCACACAGTCTTTGGTCGCGTTGTGAAAGGAATGGAAGTTGTACAAAATATTAGCCAAGTAAAGACCAATCCCAAGACTGACAAACCTTACGACGATATAAGAATCATCAGCGTGACGGTAAAGTAATTGACGGTATATCTCGTGAAATTGTACATAAAGCAGAAGAAATTTTTTTTATTAAAATAAAATACGCAAAAAACGACAAGATACTGCTCGATTACTTCTTGCCCTCGTTCATCTGGTGCATAGCTCCCCTCGCAAAGTTGTACACGTTCGTCATGAATACAAAAGCATTGACGCTGAGTAAATTGTAGTTTTTCGGTATTATCACGAGAGAGTACCTAGAAATTAAGAAAGTAGTTTGTGAAAAAAAAAAATGTTATTATCTTATTGGTTTTCACACGAGACAAGGCTCACCTCGACCAAATGAGTCCAGTCAGTGCAAGGCTAGCGGTCTGACTCAAAGAAATTGTGTCGACGGGTCGATTTATATCTCCAATACCGGCTAAAACCAAACCCCACTTGAATGTTGGCGCCCAAAAGAAGATCGTCGTTGGCCCTGTTTATAAAGTGTCCATGATATAAATTACTCTTTATAAAATGGTTTACCCTGACATGGATTTTCAAAGTATGATTTCTCGCAATCGCGATGAGAATCAAAAAAACTTGCGGACAAGTATAATTTGTAAAATTGATCGGTGTGTATATGCATATACCTGCCGGATGTAAGAATACCCCTCGAGCTTTTTCTGGCAACACCTGTGCGATTTTTTGCATGAATTTTTGATATGCAGTTGGATTTTTCGGCACCATCGCGAAGAAGCTCTAAATTATTATTCTCAGTTATAGAAAAACACACCGTATAACTAGCGTCTCTCATAGCCTCATTTTCCAGCGACACATTTCTGTTCTCCACTGCACCGCCAGCAAATTGTTTTGTTTCAAAAACG
Source organism: Cecidostiba semifascia (assembly GCA_900474235.1). Lineage (NCBI taxonomy): Eukaryota > Metazoa > Arthropoda > Insecta > Hymenoptera > Pteromalidae > Cecidostiba > Cecidostiba semifascia. The sequence continues at coordinate 19,537 of UCQR01000196.1, forward strand.
ATCCAACTTCACAACGATTCTATCTATTTGAAAACTATGTCAACTCATCGATGGAAAATTTAAATGAAACGTGCTCGAAATCTCGATAACCCGCCAGCCTCACTAGGGTAGATTTCGATCATTCCCAGCCTGCACAGCATCTCGGCTATACAGTCGCGATAAGCAGAGAAAAAGCAAGAAAATACAAAAGGGAAGCTAAAGACAAGTGCTTGTTTTCCTCGATTATCCTGTCGTCCCCGATTCTCTCTCAAGTTTCACCTCGGCCTCCCGGCGCGCAGCGTCTCACTTATCCACGTACGACCCTTCTTTGCCCTAAAAAACCAGTCCGTCAACGTCTTTCTCTCTCTTTCTCCCCAACTTGAGAAACTCTCGTATGCATATATTATTCCCGACGTGCAAGTATACATCTCTTCTGCTTCCTGGCTCTGATGTCGTCATTTGTCATTTGAAAGCGAGACCTGGTGTATAAACACCGTCGATATGGGGTACCTTCATTAATTATCGCAGTATACCATTTGATGCTGCGACGTAGGAGTATAGTCGACCGGAAGGAGAGTCAGATTTTTCATAGGTCTGACGCTCTTGCTGGAAAGCGCTGATGTTTTATTGAGTGAATTTTTTTTCTGTTCTCGGGACGATTTACTCGTGCATTTATCTTCGAAATTTAATTTAAATTGGATTGGATGGTTGAGTGAATTTGATATTTATTTTGGAGTGATTTCTTTGTATGTACAAATTAAAAAACGGGTTGACAACTGATAAACTGATTTGGCACTATGTGCTTTCTTATTAGAGACTTTACATGAATTACATGATTTTGAGACATTATTCAAATGCCATTCAGCGAGATATTTATCTAAAAACTTGAAACTCTGTAAAATGATAGACAATAACATACCGGAGGGCAACTATGTCCTGGTTTTTCGTAATATTGTTGTTACTATTTGTTATAAGCAAATTACTTGTTTTTTTTTTGTCTGCTATATTGTGGCGCGAAATTCGAATTTTTAATTGACTTTGACATCCCTTTAAACCCAGGCATCTGCGTGGCAACAACCAGTAGTCTTCTTGTACAGAAAAAAAGCACAGAAAAAAATGTTTACAAGCACAAAAAGCTTTCTCTCTCTTCGGCAAAAGTAATTCACGGTTCGTATATAATTACACTAGAGAATTTCTCCAATCAAGCTCTCGAAAATAATTAAGAAGGCGAGTATACACATCAGCACTGGATGATCATTCCCATTCGAAGCAAGTTGGCGTTGAACTTTAACTTCGTGATCGAAGCCGAGGGTTAACCACCCCGAGAGAGAAGCCTCGCGATGGCATTTCTCGAATTCCTTTTCACGGAGGCTTCATAGCCCGAGGAATTTTTCACTGTGGTTTTAACCGTTATAGCTGCTGCTGCATCTAATAGCTATACTGTACAGTTTTAAATATACGACACGTTTCTTCGAAATATCTGAAATATATACGGTTTGATTCGACAAACATTTCGCTGATGGTCAAAGTTATGCCGAGAAAAGTAATTAAAAGTAAAATAACGAAAGGGAAACCATAAATATATAATGAAAGTTAAGAGCAAGATAAAATTACATTAGCATGAATCCATCGAAAGGCGCGTATACAATTATATACACTACTGCACTTATAGCCAATAATGATTCAAATTAATTCAAGAAACGAAACAGCAATCTCGTCGAGTCTCAAAGCGTCCACGTGCGCTGCAGTATATAGTGCTTCCTCCCGTTGAATAAAACAATAGCCCAGAGATAATACGAATCCTCGCAGTACACCAGCGGCTGCGCAGACTCGAGAGAAAGAGAGAGAGAGAGAGAGAGAGACGAGTACTTAAGCTAAGTATAGCATATAAGAAGCCAAGTATATAGAAAGAGAACAGGAAACAAAACGTGTACAAATAGGCTCACACACATATGCGCTGGAGGGGAGATTTAAAGTCAAAAACTCTCGAGTAGAAAATTCATATATATTTCTCAGAATAATCCTAAGTCGCATAAATATATATGGTATAATTTTATATATTTATATATTTATATTATTAATAATAATAATTAAGGATAAAGGTAATGCGATATACATTCTCTTCGCTGCGTGTTCTGTATTAATATATATGTATAGCATAATCATATAGTAGTAGTAGTATTAGATATAGAATTAGTGATATATAACATATGATAAGGTACGGCTTAATCCAGAAGCGACTGCTTACAATATGTTTACGCACAGTTTTGTATACATAACGAGAGACACACGTATATAGGTATAAAGAAGCTTCTTTCAAGTGTCCGCACGCGAATACATGTATATTGTATATGATACGATCGTAAAGAAGAGTTTTTTTTTTTTTGGTCGAACTGCGAAATACTTTGTTTCGCCTCTTCATATATACGAGCATTATACAAACGTTGTGAACGCGCGTGAGATTATAGTATAGAGCTATATCCTATATAATAGAAAGTGATATGATGTATAGGGGGTCAGGCGATACATTTTTCCGTCCGCACCTTTCTCTCGTCGAGATGAGCGACTTGTTGTTATCTTCTCCCGTAAATAGTCGCGAGATACACACCGCGAGTGGATATTTCAATTTCCTTTTTTGTAACGAACCGCAAAAAAAAAGAAGAAATTATATTGTTTACACTATTCTTCTGGAAAACAATTCTTTCTAATTTTTCGCGAAATATTCCAGCCGCCGGCACTTATGTATACACACAGAAGCGGGAATTTAGGCAGGCTTGGAATTCAAGTGATCCTCTCTTTCTCTCGTCTTTGACGTTCTCTAGCGTGATGCACAACGGAAGAAAAGAGAGGCTGCAGCAGTAGCTCCGGAAAAATGGAAGAAAAATGTCAGAGGCAAAAACAAAGTCGTGTCTTGTATATGTAAAAAATGAAAAAAAAAAAATAATAATAATAATAATAATAATAATAATGCAGGTTTAGCTTATAACAAGCTGCTCATTTAGCTCTAAAAAGAAACATATATATCCTTTATTTAGAAACCAGCTCTCGCGTGTATAATAATTCTCTCGGCTTATTAGCCTCCGCAGTACACACACATATTCAAGTTTCGCGATGTACAGCAAAATAAGACGCGCGTCGCTGCATCGATTGAAAAAGGACGACGACGACGACGCGTTATCTCTCATTAGGAGACCTTTTTTTTTCTTTTTCATGATGCCATTATACGACGCGCCTTAAACGTCTTCTTGGGGCGGGCTAGCTTTTTTTTATGCAGCTTCTTCCTTTACACCGTTTTATCGCGTGTCTCTCTTGAAGCCTTTTTTCTGCTGCGCTGGCTCTACTCTTAGCCTACTTTACATTCGCGCTCTTTTTTTTTCGCGAGAGACAGATTTCGCTGTAGCGACATCGTCACTTTTTTTTTTGTTTTTTTTTTTTTAATTAAAATACACATCACGCGTCTTCTTCTCCTTCTTTCGTCGATGATTATACACGAGAGAGAGAGAGAGAGGTGTTTATATATCGGAGGGTCGTTTGGATGCAAAGTATATAGAGGAGACGGAGTGTATAACCGTTACACTTATTTTTTTTAATGAAAGTTTAATGAGATGGCTATATACATACTGTTCCTTTTTCTTCGCCGCGAGGAATAATATTAAACTTTAATTTTTCGATGCGCAGTTTATATGCAAAAAGAACAGAGAGAGAGAGAGAGAGAGAGAGAGAGAGATCCGTATACGATCTATTTAAGTGGAGGAGCAGTTTTTCCCTCGAGGCCACATCAGATCGCGCAGATATCGGCTGCCGCAGCTACGCGAGATACACTATATACTGATGTTATTATGACGTGATGGGGTCAAGTGTCGTCCCTTTTTCGACAAAGGCCCCCTTCAGAATTGCGATGACGCGCATATCTCTATATGTGTATGTCTATATGTATATGTTTGTTTCGCTGCAAACCAAAGTGCAGATACGTGTGTATATGTTTATTTATAAGTGGATTGTCTGTGTGTTTGTTTCGGAAAATTTACATGTTTTCGAGAAGAAGGGTCTGTGCTTCTCGCGGCAGTTATACGTATAATACATGCCGTCATCATCATCATGCTTTTGATAAATTAGAGCGTTTTTAAGATGTACCCTAGTAAAAATAATTGTGTGTGACGTAAGTGTGATAAGGGTGTCACAAAAGTGCAACAAAAGTGTGATGAAACCATGAGTTTTTTGTCGTAGTTGGAACAAGATGTAGCAAATCATGTTATTTTTACATTTTCTATTTCATTATGTCATACTTTTACAACATTTTCATAAAGCATATAAATTGTCTGTATTTAACGTATATAGGAGCAGAAAATATGATGTACTAGTGTTGTTATACTATTTAACGCTTTCGTAACACTTTCATACAATTTTCTAACACTTTGTTTTTCAGAAAATTATGATATTTTACGGTGTTTTGAATAGTTTCAAAATACTTTAGTTATACTTTTAGAACAGGTATGTCACACTTATTTCACACTTTTTACAAATTCTCAATTTTTAGCTCAAAAATGCGTTATACGAAAGTGTGACAGAACTGTTCGAACAACGTGACGTACTTGTTAAAAAAGTGTGATATGAGTATTATATAATGTTCCAACTACGACAAAAACTCACGTTTTCATCATTATAACATTACACTTTTGTAACACTTTTATCACACTTTCCATTTCTACTAGTATAACTCTGATCATGGAACAGAAAAAAAACGGTAAAAAGAGCACACTATATATAATCATCTAGTTATTCTTGCGGGAATAAATTTTATGTAGAGAGAAGCTTCAGCAAGTCGATCAAAGCACGAAAACAAGCAACAGCTGCATCAACTTGGAGTTTCTAATGACTTTCGAAATCTCGTCCTTTGAACTTGCCGAGTTTCTACTCTCTGCTATATATTAAGGATCAAGAGTATGTGTGTATGTGTATAAGCGTTCACTACTGCTACACTACTCGGTATTATATACAAACGCGTATATATTAACGAAATTCACCGGCTTTGTAGCTGTAGCCTGACACTACTGCGCAATTGGATATCCCCGAGTAAGAAAGAGAGAATAAGAGCAGTGAATTTCAGATTTAGGAGTAGCACTGATTAAGACGCGGATTTATTGGTCACTCGAGAGCTGCAACTTTGCTTTTTAATCAGTTATTCAAAACGTCCCGAGACTCGTATAATTATACAATTCAATTGAGTTAAAACACACACACACACACACACACACACTTTTATCATTAAACTGGACCCGGTATAATCTACATATCACGGAACATATCTTGATGAAATTTCGTATACGATAAATTTATAGTTTGCATACAGACACATACGCAACGAGTATTTTCGAGCGAAAATTTAAAATCGTACCTACGCGCCGAAGGCATTTTCGCGTTTGCATTGTGCACATGACGTCGTGTTCGATCGCAAGCTCATATTATATACATATATGTAGCCGTGTCCCCTGGGATTTTTCGACGAGAGCGAATCACACACATATATATATACACCGAGAGAGATCGTGTAAAGTGACAAACTGCACCTGACACACGTCTCTATTTTATAGCGCGACGAAGACGTATATTTGCGCTGAACTTTTTTTTCGGCTCTGTTTACTCGAAAAAAAGTGTGTTGCGTGTATACGAGGATAGAGATTAAACACACACGCGGAAGCTTTTATTTATACATAAATACACGAGAGTATGTACACGTGCGATTGTTTCTTTTGTATATTACGTGTATTATACTTTTGTATAGCATGAATTTTTAATTACACACACTGAAAATATATACTTACGCTGTATATATTTTAGTAAATACGCCGGATGTATACGCGTATACGACGCTTTTTTTTGTGGTATATTTTTAGTCGTTCCCACTTACATTATTGTTTCTGTTATCTATATAATTAAGAAAAATTATTTTTGAAAGACTCGTCTTTTTCCGCAAAAATTGACACGAAAAATCAGTCCCCGTCTCTTGAGCTTCTTCCATCAGTAGTCGAAATCAAAATTACGTCAGCCACAGCGCGAATCATACACCATACCAGTATTCTCATCAAGAATTAAACTCTCGCCGCGCTGTATTGAATTCAGCCCCGGTATTATATATAATCACGCATCACAACTCCTGCATCAGAGTCTAAACAACTCAAGCTAACTATAGTCACTTTCGTCTCTGTAATAAACCATCGCAACCGCGAATTTTTGCACTTGCCGTGTATAACGTGTCTTGTGTGTTTATCCGCGAAGTCGAGCTCAAGTTTTGGGAACATGCGCCCACACGACTGATGATAAGAGAAAGACGGAACAAGATGCGGGAGGGGAATATGGCTTAGCTATAAATTAAGCCTTGCGCGCGTGAACCGCGAGAGTTGTCCCGACCATGATCGATCGTGAGCTCTCTCGTATATAGTATATATGACGAGCCCACAGACATCTCGATGAAACGCGTGTGTCGACGCTGACCCCCTTTTCGCGAAATCTTTTGCTGTCGCTGTGAGATGTGTATGTCATATTTTTATTTATGTATACTTTTAGTTTTATTTTTATTATTATTATGAGTTGATTTCGTTGATTTGCGTTCTTGAGAACTGTCGAGGGTTGTTTGTTTATTTTTGGTACAGCGTGAAAATAAAAAGTATAATAGTCTATAATTATAGCTAATTTTTTTTTTTTTTATCAACTTATTATATCTATTTTGAAAATTGGGATTCACATGCGATCGTTGCGCAAAACGTATACGAAGTGTCGATCCACAGAACGTATATGTAATATATAATATAAGCTATCACTTTTGGTATAAGTATATACCTATATAATGTGTGAGTGTTGGCCGCTTCGAATAAATCCGTTTTGATTTTTCTAAGACACCGGCGACTATATTAATAATAATACACAAGTATATAACAATTATCGAATTGTAAAAATCGCATCGCCTCACGCTTAAAGACTAAGAATTTCATATTAATACATACAACTGCACCCATGTATCATTTTTTATGAACATGTTTGTTTCCTCGGCTTCGTGCGGACCAACGCGCTCGACATATAAGTGTATTGCACGACACACACTCTTATCAATATTATCGCACTAAAGTGTGTATAGCATATACGGGTTTATAATAGAACATGATTGAACATATTACATAGTGTGTCAAGCAAATTCTTATCTAGCGCGTATAACTTAATTATATAACACTGATGTTTCTTTTCCTTAAAATATATACTTAAATACGGAATAATCAATGTATACTTTCAATCCTCATAGCCATATTATATACGCATCATACAAGCTCAGATTTTTTTTTACCACAATAAATATTTAGCCTCGCCGAGTATATATACAAAATTTCCAGTCTATATAAAAAAAAAAGAACAAAAAGACTATAGCAATAACAGACGCAAATTATAACGATCGCTATTATAATAAAATATTAAATATACATGTATATAAGTATACAAAAGAAAAAAAAGAACGTAAAAACGCAAACGGGGGAGAAATTCCAAGAGGCGAAGAAGCTGCAAAAGAAGAGCTTGCGCGCAAAATGTAAAAGAAGAGCTTGCGCGCAAAATGTAAAAAGCCTTTCAAGCTCGACGCGGCAAAAACAGCGGCGTCTGTGAGAGTAATTCTCTTCGCAAAGAAAACACACGGGGTTCGATGAAGAAGAAGAAGAAAAAAAAAAAAAGAAAAAAGTACTCGCTTTTTCGCTCCATCATCGTATCAGCCGAAATTCAATCGCTCTATACTCTGTGCAGCCGTCAAAAGCACTCGAGAAAAGGGTCGAACTGCCGAAAAATCGTCGCTGTGTATGTGTATGATATAGATGTAACGAAAAAGAGATGTGTCTATATGTGTGTGTGTGCGCGAGTACCTTAGTTTCGTGCCTGGCTGGCTTTCAAAGGAACGACGTGACGCCAGGTGACACACATATATCCTTAGATATATTATGAAATATGGAATTTTAAGGAATAATATGTGTGTGATATACGTTATTGCGTCATATTCTTCGTTTCGAAAATTTTCAAAGTATAATTATGTATTTGTATATGGAGTAAAACGATTCACGAAAAATAAGGTACTCGCGTATATAATCGTTGTATCATTAGAATATGTAAAATTCCACCCTTTGATAAAAGATAAAATTAAAATCACTTGAAGCACATATCCGGCGCACCTCATAGAACGAAGAGGTTCTCGCAGCTCTTAGTTTTTCTCTTGAAGCCGAGAAGGTGTTTGAGGATCTTCCGGCGCTGTTTGCTGCGTCTTCGACGTGTCACCTGGTCCCGATCACGTTGAGGATTCAGCTTTATCTGGGCAAGGATACCTACGAGAAGCTCGTCTACGTGGTGAGCTAGACCCGAGGATGTTTCGATGAACTTGCAGCCACAGCTGTTGGCCAGACGACGACCCACTGCGAAGATAATTTTTTTTTTTTTTAAACGGCTATACTCGTGTTTTTAATTATACAGACTTGATTGTTGAAAATTGCAAGGGTGTAACAAAGGGGCAACAAAAGTCAAGAAAGAAAATAGGACGCAAGTCTGTCATAAGAAAAATATTCATTCGACCTCGATCCTCAAAAAAAAAGTCAATCCCGAGTCAAAACGTTTTACGGCCTCATCCCCCACTGATAGATAAACGTATACATATAAACACCGACCTCCTTTACTGATTTAGTATGTGTTGTACTATATATACTCTCCGGTTATTAAAGTCGTCCCCATAAATCATACAGCTTCCCTCTCCTCGATTTCTTTTTTTCATCCTCATTCAAAAACTAAAGAAAGATCCCAGCGTAAAAAAAAAAATTCATCTCGACAGCTCTAATCACCGCAGCAATTAAACTCAATCGACAAAGTTCTCATTACCCGCTTTCGGACGGTCGCTTTTAACGGGTAGTAGGGCCGTTAAAACAAAGAACAGCACTTTCATCGCGATAATAATCGTACATAACACACACACACACATACACGTCGCTTGCGTATATAAAGTTGCTTCGCGTATAACTAGGAAAAAAAAGTATAACTCAGAGTCTCGTAAAAGTGTATACGAAGCAATTTGGAAATGATTGACGAAAAAATAAACCCCGCGTGTGTGTGTGCTCTATATATATTTTCGAAATCGACGATCGGAAATTCTTTCTTTATATTTTTCTCCGAATCGTTTTCGTAAAAAAAAGAGAGAGAGAGAGAGAGACTGATGTGAAGTGACGCAGAAAAAAACGAGCATCAGTTAATTAAAACTTAGCCGCGTAGCGATAAACTACTCTTTTTAATTAACTCTCCCTCTCGCTCTTTTTTTTTTATCAAAAAATATTCAATTCCAAAGTTTAAGATCCTCCCGCGCGCGTGGACGGCGATTAAACACAGTATCGCGTCAACGCCGGCTAAATCTCCTCCGCAAACTCGACCGCGAACCGCCTGCAACTTCGCATGTATATGTATACGGTGCTAACCAATAATCGACGCAGCTCGTGCTCGAAATCCGCAAATTAGTTCGTTCGATAACGAGTACTTTTAATTGCAGATGACAAAACACACATATATATATATACTCACTCATGGCGGGAACTTCACGTTTGCGCTCGAGGTCGACTTTATTGCCGACGAGTATGACCCCGTGTCCGGCCATGTAGTCGCTCTTCCATAGATGCAGTAATGTCTCTTCGGCGAACTTGAGACTGCGTCTGTCCACCACCGAGTACACGACCACGTACACGTCCGGGTTGTACGTTGAGCAGAACGTTTCGACCTACGACAGAGAGACATAAGTGTGCACTGACTTTTCTAATTAAAGGATGTATAACCTTATTATATGGCTTCTTTCTATTATACTGATGAGGACATATTGCCTCGCACGCTTTTGGTATATATCAAAAGGATTTAACGATATTTATTTATTTTATAATACTTGTTGCTATAATTTATAGACACTCATTTTTGCAGACGAGAATATAAACACGCGATCAGTATGGGCAATTTGCATTTCTCTTTCCGCGCGCTCTCGAATCGCGACTGATTAAACCGCGCGAGCGACCAGTGAATTAATCAGGTTCGACACAGTATGTACATATATAGGTCATTAGTGATTCCGAGCGACGCGTATACACCTATATAGTCACTTCTTTTTCAAAGAAGTGTTTATACGCAATCCTTTGAATTGTCGTCGCTTCGCAGTGCGCATCGGTATTATATGATTGAGAGCCATCGAGAAGTTCGTTCTCTTATTATAATATTCCAGATTAATTATGCAAAACCGCGAGAATGAATTATAAAAATGCAAATTTTTCCTCACGATATAGATTCTCCAAAGCAAAATTGCGCGGGCATTATAGAAATCCTTATAGCATTGATTGCGAAACGCCTTTATATATGCGAGAGATATATAATTAACTATAATTCTCTTATTTCTTTCTCTCGATATCTTGAATGGCTATATAATAAGTGACAGGATAAATTGAAGCCGATAAAAGCAATCCGCTTCCAATTGATAAGGAAAGTCGGCATGCGATTCCCGAGTATATTATATATATATATATATAGGTATATATCGAAGGGTATATATATAGTGTCGATTTCATTGTCTTCGATTAGCTTCTATTAGGTGATCGGCACCGGTTGAATTGCCAGAGTAGGGTGTCCGTATATAACTACGGCTAATCATTGACAATTAATTGCCATATATATATATATAAGTGTGCAATTTATCAGAAAATCGATGATCTGCTCGTGAGATTTATATAGCGATTAGTCAATTTCGGGCGACAGGACGGCGCGAATTAATTTATAGCTGATGATGATGGTTATATTTTTTTCGTTTCGCTGATGTGTATATCCGAGAGTGTATATATACAGTAAATAGTGTGTCATGCGCGAGAACGCGTGCGGTGCGGTTGATTTATTATTGGCAAGCGCGCGTGTGCATGGCCTTTTGGGAAATTTAGTTAGTGCGATATGTGTGTCGATATACGAGATAGACCCGGAGAATCGGTTATATTGCAGGATTATTATTTTCAGAAGCTATAGGAAAAGTGTGGTTGTATACATTCACATCAAAATTTAACATCACTTAATTGTATTAAATTTTGATATTTCTCAGGACGGATTCTAAAAAGATTATGTATAATCGTGTCGCACACATATCGGTATACCACAAACCAAACAAAGCCATCACGTAACAATATGTCTCGCGCATTCACATCTCCTACTGCATCTCATCCGGTCTCTGTTTATTTACTTATACCTATATACTCCCACCGCCGGCGTTCACATAAAAGCATATACCTATATACAGATCGAGCCGCAAGACACTATATATCCCCGTTATTAGATTATCCTCGGACTGGGATTTGCGTGGGCTTTTCGTCCTTTCTAAATATAGATCTCGCGCATGGTCTTTCGTGCAAGGATACATACACACGTAAACATCTCGCCAAAATTTATATACCAATCTATATATATATATATATATATATACTCACCGACATCTCCGTAGCTGGGTGATCGATGATCTCGAGTTCCGTTTCCTGACCGTCGATCATCACCGATACGCTCTTCTGGCCATACTCGTCATCTGCAACGGTATATAAACCACCGAGTATATAATACATATTCATAATCTTGCTCGCTTTCGCAGTTCATAATATACGTATATATATATATATATAGGTATATATATAGGTATATATCGCCATTCAATCTCTGGTTATCAATGAGCGCGAATCGACCGCCGCTGACGATGCTCTCGTAAATTCAACAAGTTATTCGAAGTGAGCATCGCGTTGGCTTGCGTGTGATGTGTGATATCTATATACTTGGTTTAAGAGGTTGTGATACGTTTTGAAGAAGTGGCTATTATTTTTGAATGGCTTATTTTGAAATTGATCAAACTTGATTTTACCAATTGTAAATACTGCATTTGTTCAAATAAAATAGTCAAGATACCAAGTAAAAGAACAAATAGTCGAGAAATTTTAGTGTCCCCTTGCGAGAATTCGAAATTCCACATGGCTATCAAAGTTCGTTAAACACGTCTCTGCGATCAAGGATCGTCGTTGCTGAATAATTCAAATAACTTGAAAGATGCATGTCGCTGACCTCTCATTAAGAAACCAAAGAAACTATTTTCTCGTAACAGCACGTATATCCGACATAACAAAAGAGAATTACACATCAGTATAGTCCTATACGACATAAAAGGACGCATCGCACGAAGCGAGAAAAAAAGGAGGAAAAAGCTCAAGCTGATCATTTATTCATAAAAATGCGCATTAGCCAATTTTGAAAAGGAATAAGGAAGAGTCGTCGTGTGCTCTACATACTACACCCGTATAAAAACGACAAGAGTAAGAGGTGACACTACGCATATACTCGTCCTCGGTTCCTTGCGAATCTCTCGAAGGAATAGAAGCAAAACAGAGCTACTTCTCTCAAGGACGATATGATGGCGAAAGAGAGAGAGAGAGAGAGAGAGAGAAAACATTTAGCACGACCCCAAGGACAACTTTTTTTCCACACACGCCTCTATACGTATATTCTTCTTCCGGTCTCTAAACGCACATACTCCCTCTCTCTCTCTCTCTCTCTTCTGACCTTTATATCCTTTCGCTGATGTTGCTATGCACAGCATATATAGCACGAGACGACGAGACTCGCATTTTTACGACACTACCTTCGGCAATTCGCGCGCTTGATGGCCGTAAAATTTAAGAGCCTCAAGGCGGGAACTTATACACGCGCCGAGTTTGAATAAGGAAATGCGGGGCGTGTGTTTATATATACGTGGCTGCTTTGCTTTTCTCGAGGATATAGGATAATTAACTGTCGACTTGCCGCGTTATTTACGATATATTTTAGTAGTACGAGTCTGCGTAGGCTATACGGTCGTACGTGCGCGGGGAAAAATCAATTTTTATTTTTTTTTTCAATCGCTTATAAATTATAGACGCGTGCACTGAGAAAACTATATATTAAAATTGACCAC